>JAQMYM010000023.1:6040542-6058285 GCA_030014255.1 Parauchenoglanis ngamensis
AGCTATTTTCAAAATAATGTAGTCATTTTTATCCCCTTTTCACATAACATTATTTTTGTGAATCAAAGAAATCAAAAGAACAATATGCTTGTTATATTTAGTGTTCAGGAGTAATTAGCTACAAGTAAATTATCTACATTACTAGCGTCACTAGATTTTATTAGTAACATGATGATTAGATGAGCTATTTTCAAAATAATGTAGTCATTTTTATCCCCTTTTCACATAACATTATTTTTGTGAATCAAAGAAATCAAAACATACAAAATAATAAATCCTTCAGGAACCAAGTTAGCCATATTTATCAACATTTAAAAGCACACGGTAATGAATATGTTTATTTGTAAGCGATGAAAATTGAAAATGAAGATATTGTCAACCAAGGCATTGCACACTTTTTTATTACATAGCTGTTTAAGCAAATTATCAAAATAGCTAATATGATCAAACAATCAATGATGACAAGCATTACTGTTATTCATATTGCAACAAAATAGTTATTGAAGTCAACGCTCATTCTCTTTCTCTATATTTCTTTCTCTGTCTGGCAAACGAATACAGATTTCCTGTGAGAGTAAGAACCAAGAGGCAGAACAAAATCTTGCAGAACTCAGCCAGATGGCAGCCCTAATGACCAGTTGGCAAGGCCTCTTTACCTCTCCCACCCACTTCATCCTTCCTCTATCCCTTCTTTGCGTCGCCTTATTAGTCATTAATTCCTCACAATAACACAGTGCAATAACACCGAATTGGGGAGGACAGACAAAAACACATGAACCTTCATGATCATGTCTTAACATTCCAATTGCACCAGAGATATTCAGGATGTCCATTTTGACCAATGCAGGCAAGTGGATTCATCCTATTGCGCATTCACATAAAAAATAAAGAAGTAAATAAATAAATAAACAAAATCCATTCAGCAGCATGTTTCTTCAACTAGATAACTAGGCTGAAGAGAAAGCAAAGTGGCCTTGAACAGAGTCCAATACTGCACTAATACATAGAATAATATGGTGCCTATGTGTGTGTGTGAATGTGTGTGTGTGTGTAGCTGAGCTGAAACCGCATTATTAAAGCAGTGATGGAGAGGAAATAAACAAACACACACACAAACACAGATGCAGAAGAATGTCGGCGAGAAAAAGAGATAGAGCAGTAAGGCCACAGCCCTGCCTCTGACTCAGCCTGCTCTCAAGGGACCCCCGTACTGACGTCATGCCGGCTCTGCTGCATGGCAGCATGAGCCTCAGAACTACGCACGTACACAGATACACACAAACGTATACACAAACACACAGTCGAACACACACACGTCCACAAGGACACTTGCATGGATTTAGTTCACCATCCCTCATTTGCACAGTTCTAATTACAGTTGTTCAGGCTGCACTCTGCTTCATTTAAGACTAAATATGTAAATGAGTGAACAGAGATAAGGTCATGACAGCCACACTGAATCAGTGCAGTGTTATGCACAGGCTCGGGCTCTTTACGGATTGTGTTTCGGGCAAAGCCTTATGGAAATCTTACATACATGTCACATGTTATTCATATCTGATTATGTGAATCATATATGATCAGGTAAAAAAACATGAAGGTGTATTTTAGCATGTTATATTTTTGAGGTCAGTGATCATGCCCACATGATTAAGTCACATAATTTTTGTACTTCAATGTCGCAAAAACGTGATAGCATTATAAGCAATGTGTCACGGCACTAGCGCCATTGCGGCATGGTCGAAACACAAGCGCAGGGTTGAGAGACAGAGGTAAGAGCAATACTGTGTTTATTAACACAACGGGCAAAGGTACACAAATGGCAGGCAGAAGAGTAATCAAAGTCCAGAAAATAGGTCAAGCAATCAACAAACTAGTTTAGTGGCTGGTCTAATGCTTCGCAAATACGACTGCAAAAGGCAGTCCTTTTAAACACGGGTAATCAGTCTGTGAAATGAGATGCACCTGTCTCCCACTGATTTGCCTAATGGCTGGAAGCAGTTGCTCATGGGAACTGTAGTCCGTGTCTTCTCCGTCAAAGCGCGGAAGAGTGTGCTCTCGCAACGGAGCTTAAGAGTGCACTGCGCGCGTGGCCGAGATTTCATGGCACGCTGTGCGTATAGTAAGAAGCGGTGCATGACAGAACCCCCCCCCAAAGGCGCTACTCCCGAAGCACCCAACGAGATTGCTTCCCGGGGATCCTGGACCTGTAGGGGCAGGCCTATCACTGGTTGCTACCATGCCGGAATTTTGCCATGATGAGGGTGTGGGTAGAAACTCAGGCAGGAACTTGGGCATAGAAGCAGGCTTGGCTGGGCACACTGGAACAGAAGCAGGCTCAGTGAGTTGCATGGGAACAGGAGCAGGCTCGGAGAGTTGCACGGGAACAGGAGCAGGCTCGGAGAGTTGCGCTGAGACTTGAGCAGGCTCGGAGAGCGTGACTGGAACTTGAGCAGGTTCGGAGGGCACGACAGGAATTTGAGCAGGCTCGGAGAGCGCGACAGGAACTTGAGCAGGCTTGGAGAGTGCAACTGGAATGGGCACTGTGACTTGAGATGCGACAGGAACTTGAGCTGGCTCTGTGAGTGTGGGATCAGGTGCTGAGATTTGCGCGGCAACAGGCGCTGTGACTGTGACTGGAACCGAAACAGGCTCCGTGACTGGAATTAAAACAGGAGTGGGTTCCATGACTTTTACAGTCTCTTTGACATTTAGAGGAACAGTCCCAGTGACCTCTACAGGAACAGTCTTTGTGACCTCGGCGGGAACAGTCTCTGTGACCTCGGCGGGAACAGTCTCTGTGACCTCAGTGGGAACAGTCTCTGTGACCTTTTTAGGTGCAGTATCTGTGACTTGACTGTGAGTGCTACTTGAACTGTTACTGGAACCGAAGCAGATTTCATTCCGGGAACAGGTGCTGAGATGTGTACGGGAACAGGCTCTGAGACTTGCATGTGAACAGGCACTTAGACTTACACTGGAACAGGCATTGAGACATGTACGTGAACAGACTCCGTGATGTGTACGTGAACAGTCTCCTTGACCTAGATGTGAGCAGTCTCTGTGGCCCTGAAGTGAACAGTCTCTGTGACCTTGACAGAAGAGTGCTCTGGCTCTGACCCGGTGACTTGGACAGGAATAAACTCCATGTAAGCGACTGTGGCTTGAACTGGAGCAGGACTAGGAACAGACTCCTCGTGAGCAATTTTGGCTGATACAGGAGCGGAACGAGAAACAGGAACAAACTCCATGTGAGCAACCTTGGCCATAACTGGAGCGGAACTAGAAACAGGAACAGACTCCATGTGAGCGACCTTGGCTGTAACTGGAGCAGTACAAGAAGCAGGAACAGGAGCAGGCTCCATGAGAACGACTTTGGCTGGAACAGGAGCGAACTTTGGGAGAGAGACTGTGACTAGAGTTGCTTCTGACCCTTGTGGCGATCCAGACTTGGGTTCAGGCAGAATTTTTATCGCATGCTCTGGTGAAGAGAGAACAGGAACAGGAGCAGGCTCCGTGAGAGAGACTGTGACTTGAGTTGCTTCTGACCCTTGTGGTAATCCAGATTTGGGTTCAGGCGTAGTCCTTGTCACATACTTAGATGAAGAGAAAACAGGAACTGACTCCATGTGAGCGACCTTGGCTGTAATTGGAGCGGTACAAGAAACAGGAACTGGAGCGGGCTCCTTAAGAGCAACTTTAGCTGAGACGGAAGCAGGCTCTGGGAGGGAGACTGTGACTTGCGTTGCCTCTGACCCTTGTGGCGATCCATGCTTGGGTTCAAATGTAGTATTTGTCACAAACCCTGGTGAAGCGAGAACAGGAGCAGGCTCCAAGAGAGCGACTTTGGCTGAAACAGGAGCGAGCCCTGGGAGAGAGGCTGCGACTGGAAACTCTTCTGACCCTTGTGGCGATCCATACTTGGGTTCAGACATGGTATCTGTGACAGGCTCTGGTGAAGCTGTTGCCCCCAGTGCGGTTTTGGACTTGGGTGTGGACTTGGACTTGGACTCTGATGTAGACTTGGGTTTGGACTCCGGTGTATACTTGGAACCGGACTTCGGCTCTGGCGTGGACCTTGGCTCTGGCATGGACCTTGGCGTGGTAACCTCGGTTTCATACATTTGAGGAGGCTTAGGAGTGGTAGCCTCTTTTTTGGCCATTAGAGGGAGCTTAGGAGCAGAAGCCTCTTTTTCTGCTCTTAGAAGAGCGGTTGCCTCATTCTTTGCCTTTGGAGGGGGCTCTGGAGCGGTTGCCTCCAGATTAAAGGCATCATAAAACCAGCCAAGTACCTCACCAAAGTCTTTAGGGTTTTTTAAATTTGGATGCTGCATGTTGATAAGGTTTTCAGCAAACCGAAGTGCAGGTCTGGTGAGCCAACGGATCATGCACCTCACCCAGATGAGGTCTGAAGGCCTAGGTTCCACCAAACTGTCCCAGAAAATACGGCAGTGGAACAGGAAAGCACATGGAGATTCCTTCACCCCATCGTATAGCTCAGGCGGCTCCATTTCCCATTGTTGCAGAAACAGGGTCATGCAGCCATCCTGGATCCACGGAGATCCTGCTGCATCTGCATTGCGGCGAAGCATTCTGTCACGGTGCTGACGCTGTTGCGGCATGGGCGAAACACAAGCACAGGGTCGAGAGACAGAGGTAAGAGCAATACTGTGTTTATTAACACAACGGGCAAAAGACCAGTCCAGACTGATCAAAAACCAGGTAGATAAGAGGTTGAACTGAAGGCTTAGCATCATAGATAAACACTTCGCAACAAACACAATTAACAAAGGACCTCAAATAGTGTGAGCAGTGATTAGAAACAACACACAAACAATCAATAATCAGTGGACTGTGAGCAGGGAAGTGCAGAGGAGTGCTGGGAGTTTCGGTCCTCAGTGGCCATGTTTGGAGACCGCTGAGACTGCTGGGAAACTGAGTGCGTGGAGCACCGAGATTGAGAAGCAGGTGGCAGAGATGATGTGACACAGTACAGACACCTTCTGTCAAAGGTCCTGGCTTGAAACTTGAAGCTGAAGTTAATGAACAATTTATAAAAGTAAATTAAAGTTGCTATAAAAATGATCTCAAGCATGTTTTGTTTTAGTTTTTTTTTTTTGCTGTGTATATATATATTTTTTTGTTTATAGTTTTGAATAAAAAAAAAAATTCTAAATCTGACTTTCTATGTTTTTTCCTGGTTCTGTATTCTGTATATACGTTTTTTCTTCCCTTAAGAGTTTCTATGTGTTATTCACTTGAATCTTGCTGGTTGCTGTGTCACATTAAAAGTGGGAAAACATCTCAAATGTTTCATCTTTTACATCATAGAAACCTGCAATCCTAACTTGGGTGTGCAAACTTTCTAAATCCACAGTATATACAAACATAGGCAATATAAATAATAAAAACATACAAAAACCAAACAAAATCCCCTCATGCCTAAGAGTTATGCTCTGAAATTACACGTGAACTCATGTTAACACGTGACATCACGTGAACAAGAATAATTCACCTGAGAAAATCACATATGAAAAATGAAACCTCATGCTTCACGTGTGAAACTAACATGTGAAAAAAGATACATTTACTGAACATGTATGAAAATAAAACTATATCCCATACACGTGAAAAGTCTACTGCATGTGGAAAATGTGTGCAACATAAATGAGCACCGATGCATGATTTGAAGTGAACAGAAAATGTGTTCTAAATATTTTCCATCACGTCCATAAATAAATCATATACTTATCCACATGACTTTTCTGTAAAGGACCTGACTTTGGGTAAATTATGGAGCGCTTTGTCATTTTAAAGTAATGAATTATTACTAAAATAAGAAAGTGAAATTAAAATAAACAGAAGCAGTCTTTGGGTTTGGGACACTAACTAGTCCGCAAGGTTTAGCTTTGCATAGCCACAGCATTGAAGCCAGTAATCTCCACCCTGCCTGGCTTCCTCCTACACTCACGCTCTCCTCCATTAGCCAGACTCACATTAGTATCCCTCAACCTCTGCTAGATCACTCAGAAGCAAAATGGCTGGCCATGACAGGTAAACAGTGTGATAATGAGGCAGCGAAACATTAGTGTTCGGCATGCTTGATTAGAGCTCTGGGTGATCCACTGACTGCAGCGTTCGGCTACACACTCTGTCTGACCCTGGAGCCTTTTACATTCTCATTAAAGTGCATTCAATGGCTCTGTGCTCTGGAGATCACTGTGAGAGAATCACTAAAGACTGTGATTTTTATCACCATCAGCCTGAGTGTTATCAGTTACACATGATGTTACCACTGATAATGTTTTACAGCTTGAAGCAGACTAAAATGAGTAAAATGCATTGCTATTGATAGAGAAGAAATAAAAAATTCATTATCTTGCACGGCGATTTCCAGTTTGCACTGCAGACTCTTCCTTCATTCGAACTCAATGAGCACGTAGCCTGAGAGCTGAATCATTAACCATTATATTTTGGGTACCACCTTACCTACAGGAAGTGTTCATAAGGCTGCATGACACATACATAATCCCCACCAGACAATGGACATAAATCCACATATATATTTAAATACAGAAATAATTAAAGTTATAATATAACTAAGTTAACAAAAATGTATGCTATTTTATGTTGTGTTATATGGTATGTTATAGTTTGTTGTGTTGTATTATGGTTTGTTGTTTTATGGTATCGTAAGGTATGTGTTGTGTTGTGTTATGGTTTGTTCGGCTGTGCTGTATTGTGTTGTGTTGGGGTATGTTATGGTTTGTTGTGTTGTGTTGTGCTGTGTTTATTGTGTTGTGTTGTAGCATGTTATGTTATAGTTTGTTGGGTTGTGCTGTACTATGTTGTGTTGTGCTTTGTTGTGTAGTGGTATCTTATGGTTTGTTGTGGTGTGTTGTGTCATGTTATGGTTTCTTCAGTTGTAGTATGTTGTTTTGTGTTGTGTTGTGCTTTGTCGTGTTATGGTATGTTGCAGTTTGTTGTGTTGTGTTGTGTTGTGGTATGTTATGGTTTGTTGTGTTGTGGTATGTTATGGAGTGTTGTGTTGTGTTATGGTTTGTTGTGTTGTGGTATGTTATGATTTGTTGTGCTATATTGTGTTGTGTTGTCTTGTGCTGTGTTTTGTATGTGATGACCAAAAACATTGAGAAAACAGTCGGTAGGACAGTTGATGACTGTTGCAATAAAATGTTATAAATGTTTATGAAGGTTCTCTCAGGAAAGCTTATTTATGTGATTATAACTGCACCCCCATGAACACAACTCTGAAGTGCTTCTGTATTCTGTAAGTATTTTGTGATCCTAAATCATTTCCAATTAAAATGTGACAGGAAGCCCAGAGACAACTTGGGCTTCATGTGGCATCTACATTTTAGCCTTTCCTCCTGTTCTTCAGTAGCAACTGTTTTAGCCTAATAAATTTCTAATTTCTCAATTAGTAATCCTGAAATCCATTAAAAACATGTCACAAGCAAGGCCCGAAATGGCTGGTGTTAATTTGCATATAAGCTAATGAGTGACTAAGCGGTGCTTCATGAAAGTGCAATAATTCAGATTCCTAATGCAATCAGAAGTGTTGTGGTCAGGAGGGCTGTGGAATCAAGTGTAAACAGAGCAGGTCGAGTGCTCCCGTGTTGTGTGTTTGAGTCAGATATCATACTATGAGCTCTAAAATGCACTCAGTTAACAAAGCTTGATAGCAATGAGCAGAGCACCGGGTACAAGTTCAGTGCCAGTATTATTATCAAATTCAATAAGTGGTCCCCTTCAGACATCAAAATGGTATATAATTATCCCGCCTGTGCAATTACCAATTAGAGCTAATTGCAGCAGCACTTGTGACTTATTTTCGAGCATGTGCACATGCCCAGAGAAGAGTGCTAGAGGCATGTGTTGGCCCATGCTTGATTGTGGATATATTTAGATAGTTGCAAATGTAAGAGAGAAAAAGGACTTCTTTGAATTTGATCAGAAAGGTGGAATTCTTTGCTCAAATAAATCCGGTAACAAAGCATATATGAAAAACACCCCAGGTTTAGAGTTAACCTGAATCCTTAGAATCTAAATCTTATAATATAAACATTTTAATAGGGAATAACGCACAATGGACCATGCTGTTATATGAAAGTAATGCAACCTGAAGTATTGTAAAACTGATTTTACAAAAAATTCTCTGTCCGGAGGTCTTAAGAAAACTTACCGACTGTTGCAAAGCACTGACACCTGCGACTCCAGCCATAAACGGCACACACAAGGTAAACAACTCCTTACAGAAAACTTCAACTAATATCATATCTAATCATATTATACATTTTTCTTGGTTACTAAATTACAACACAAAAAAACCCCTGCTTATTATACACTTAGATTATGTAGAGTGTCTGCAATACAACTCCTTGCATATGAGCTGTTACTATATAAATGATATCATATTAAAAGGAACCAATTAATATAAGCCGTCATTTATGTTACAGTCATACATAAATTCATGTATAAGACCCATGTATAATGGTGATTCCACAAATGGGGATAATTCTTATGATTATGATGATTGGGACATTTGTTGTAACAGCATATCAGCCTTACGGTGTAGGAGATCACACCAGATATAAATTCAAAACCCACTTTTCCAGCAAACACTGTAATTCCTTACGGAGGAAATGAGGAAAGCTTTCCGCCAACAGCTGTAAGAACTGAGGGGGTGCTAACCGATCTGCTTACATGTTTACTTTACAACAAATACGCCTGAGGTTCACTAAAATGGTGAACAGCTAATTGGTGATTTCATATACAATTAAGTCGACATGGCCCATTTGCTCTTTAATATCGTGGTAATAATCAGACAGGATAAAAAATGAAGAGGTAGACTTATGTAATTGAGAGAGCCAAGGCCATAATAAACATTTTTATTTATTGACTCAATCCTATTGTGCAATTGAGCGTCAAGAACAGGTACATTAGAGAGAATTGATGGGGAGGCATGACTGAACACCATTCATACCTAGAGAACGAGGGCTCGATAACAGAGCCAGGCTCTGACTCATTCCATCCCTTCTCTGGTGCTGCCTTCGCCTGCAATTTCCCTTTCACACATACATCTCTCTGCCTTGCTTTCGATTGGCCCTCTCTCAGCTTCCAAATGTCAACCATGAGGTGAAATAACCGACTGGCTGACTGGATGGTAATTGTGTTTGTTAATAATTGATAGGGGTGGCTCAGTCCTGCCGGTGGGCTAGGAAAGCGGAGAGGGCACGATACACATATCAGTGTTTTACTCCAGATATATGTATCGCCACCTCTGTCTGGCTTAGATTTGTTTTAAATAAATTCACTCTGTAGTATAATGACATGATACTGACTTCGTTTCAGTTCTACTCTGAGTGTATATGTGCGGTGCACTTATTAATGTTAATTGTTGCTCATTTTCATGAATCAAGCTGGAAGGCGATGTATATACTTGTACATTGTCTGGTCTTTTTCCAATATTCACCTGTCCAGTTTGATGAGTCTGTGCCTACTGTATCCTCAGACTTAGCATGTTGACTTGTTATGGCACAACAGGTTACTAAGACATTTTGTTGCTTTTTTCCCTTTACATTTGTCACCCTTTGGCCCTCTTGAACAAAACATTAACCTAGTCAGTGTTAACACTCTCCAAGAAAACACACTGTTCTCAATTGGCATCCATTACAGAGATTAAGATGGCCATTACAAAACACTGATTCTGTATTTCAGCAACTATTGCTGTTTTAAAATATCTATGTATGAGAATAAACAGGGGATAAAGTCAACCAGCCCTGGAAGTTCAAAAGTGGCCCAATTCGTCAAGAAACAATAGCTATACAACTCTGACCAAAACTCTTGGCACTAATTTACGCCTGGTTTTGGGAGGCGGGTAAAATCAATTACAAATCTGGTTGCCACTAGTTGCCCAAAGTTTAGCATAGCAAAAGTTTTGTACTACACCAGTTTTATAAGTAAAATGCAAGATTAATATCTTGCATATGGAATATGGACTAAATTAACTAAATGGGCACAAAACAGCTTACTACATCTGACTCTGAGAGCAATTTAAAATTGTATGCATGACAATTTGTTTGCATTTATTTTAAGTATTATTTTGGGGTATAAATTTTACTCAGTTCTCAGGAGAATGATATTTCTTAGAGGAAAAATGGGTAGCATTCACATCCAATAATTTTTACTCTATTTTCTTGAAGGACACCAATAATCCTGGATTTGATTGTAGGTAAGCTTAAGCATGTGTGGCAGCTTATAATGAGAAATAACATTAAAGCCAGGAAAGTGACTAACTGTAGACTTAGTACTTTAACCTATTGTAGATTGTCAAGGTGCTTCAACACTTTATGGTGATAGTGCTCCTGTGCGCACATTTCTCATTGGATGATCAGATAGCGGGGGAGTTTATTCAGAGCCTCATGATATTTGAATTTGATTTAACTCACAAATTTTCCCCTAATTAGAATTGGATAAAGACAGGCAGAAAGAGCTTGAAGAGAGAAAACAGCCAAAAAAGAGTGAGCGAGAGAGATGGATATGGATAGGAAGAAGGAACAAGTGCCAGAATTTAGTGTGTGGCTTACGTCTGGTTGGACAGCTGCTCCATTATGCAGCAATTCAGGCCAACCCTGATCTCAGGTCAGCTTGCCATCTGTCCTCTCTGACACGGTCATCCACTGGGACATCCTAGCTTTTGTTTATTTTAAGCACACCCAAACTCTTTGGCCTGCCACCACACTGGTCATCCTAGCCAGCATTTTGGCCTTTATCACTAAAGAGGTCAAGAAACTCATCCATCACTGTCCATCCATCAGTCCATCCATTTCTTTGCCTATAAACAGTTGTGTTTTCTCTAGCCCAGTGTGATTTATGGCCAATTTACAGGGTGTTCCCCAGATTAATATACAGCACAAGCAGACAATCACACACCTATTAAGAGGAATTGATTGGATGGACCTTGCATGGCTGCCAAGAATGATGTCTCTCTGAGTAGGGTAGGAGGAGCGGGGGAGGAAAGGTGTCAGATGAGGGTCAGGGGTTTAACAGGCAGTAATGAGGGGCCAGGTCAGCCATTAGAAACCCCTCTGGCCGACAGCCAGTAAGAACTGGCCAGCGCTTCCGCCACTGTCCTCTTTGCTTGTCCCTTGTCTGCACTGCTTTAATGTGCTGGTGTAGAACATACACATTTTAAACGAGTCTCTGGGTTTTCCACGAGAGCATACAGGATTACAGTGAATGAACATGTACTAGAACTCAGCAACAGACATGGGAAGGATGACTACAACTACCAATAACTGCAATAACTATTAACTGCAATAACTATTATGACTATTATAGTTACATTTAAATGGTGGTGATCATAGGGCTACATAACACCTGCATAAGAGCTTTGTGATCCACATGAACATTGATAAAGGCTTCAGCTCTCATAAAGCCTGCCACAATTTGGATATGATGGCATGGTGATGCAGCTGGCAGCATTGTCCCCTCACACCTCCAGGGTCCCTGGGTCAATATATACAGTATGTGTATTTATACAGTATATGAGCCAGAGAAAATATACATAACCACCTATATTTTGTTACCAAAAACAGTCTTATAGATCTTATAGAGGTTTTACTGTCAGTGGTAAGTGCTGAGTTGAGAGGATTTATAAATGCATGTTTTTTTAAGCCTCTCTTGGGAATCTATGTCACCAGAAATACACTATGCTACAATGTCACTTGCCATAATACACTTGCCATAATAGACTTATCCAGCCTGGGACCCCTTTAACAGAGAAAGAACTTGAAAAGCCCCCATAGTACATATATAATGTATAAACATATTCCAACTATTTAAATAATATAATGACATTATTTAAATGTGCAAAATAAGATTTCAGCTAATTGTTGGGCTCACAGTGCATTTCATCCCTGAACTTTCCATCAATATTAGATCCAGGTTGACATTATTTATAGAATTAATCTCATTCACGTCAGGTGAACAGTCAAACAGGTTAATAATTCTAATAAGTCAATAATAACTTAAATAGCTCTGGTAACGCTTGGATGTGAGTTCCACCACTGTAACAAAATAAAGAACTTGTGGCCCCCCCGGCTACACTTTATGAAGCTCTGAGGGTTCAAGACCTTCACTTTGAGAACCACTGATCTAAGTAAGTCAGCCCTAATGAAAATCTGTTATACCTAACAGCCTTATGTTGAGCAAAACTCAATCTTACTTGCCTTAGGGGTTATGTCTAACTGACATCAACATTCTGTCAGCCTTTATAAATGCTTACGCAGGCTTGTGTCATGAACAGCTTATATAAGTATCAAGCTCTATGAATGCTACGCTTAAATAAACTATTGATAGCTATTGATATGTTTCTAATGCACTGTTGCCCAAAAATATTATCATCATCATTAAAGGGTGGAAGCAGAGCTGTTCAGGATAACTCTGTCAGCAAAAATACAGAAATAAGTGAAAAAGCTGACACCAACAATATAATGATGGCTTTGAAGTTCAGGCCAGAAGCAGTTGCATCATCTTGAAATAAGCTAAATCGTCCGAGATATAACTAGACCCAGAATAGTACTGTGAAAATCAACTGTTTCATAATCCATGACCAGTGTTACAATCTTATATTCTCCCTTCTAGTCTATCAGCACCTGACTCTATTGTTATTCTGGCTCTGTTTCAGATAGAACACTTCCTGTGTGCCACGTTTCCAAATTACATTAGAGCTTAACCAAGCAAACCATGAAAGACAGGCATGATAACTATTACAGGCAGCAGACAAGCTCACGCGTTGGCCCTGTTAGTAAGCTGGATGACAAAGCGAGGCCTGGTCTCACTGATGGTAGTTGGGGAAGCAGTGGCGCAGAGAGAAACAGCTTCATTGGCGCGGCCTGTTCTCTTCCACGGTTGAACAAGCTCGACATGAGGAGTAAATTGCAGCCCAGCCAAACCTGTCATTACTCGAGGGCACTCGTTACGGCTGTGCCCTGTGTTTTTCCAATTCACCCCTGAACAGCTACACTGTCAGCCCCCTGCATGGCTTGATAAGGGGGTACGGTGGGGGGCAGGGGGACAAACAAGAGTGAGAGGGATGCTGAGAATATCACAGGCCCCAGTAGACGGTGGGTAATTTTCTTAGAGGAGGATAATGGAAGGCAAGCAAAGCTCCCACCGTGAGGGAGATGATTCCGATCCGGCTCGGTGAAGCCCTCAGCCACCCGCCAGTGGTGTTTACCGTCTCACTGACTGGTTTTTAGACTTCCTCCATCCCTGTCCCTGCAGCACACACATACAAGAATGCCAAGGTCTCTCACTGATTATAATACCACAGTGCTGCTGATTTCATAGAGCTGATTGGTCAGACGCAGCCAATAGTACAGACTGTTATTCAAAGCACAGGTTCAAATTAAAGCACTCATCCTAATACAATAATGTTTCTATAGTAATAGCTCAATCACAGGGACTTATATAGCAGGCGCTCTACATAATCCATGCTTATTAATAAAGACAAAACACCCTATTATCACTGATATGGTGAAGCTTTCTGTTGAGATGTTTGACATTTATGAAAAGAGTCTACAGTGTCAGCGCTTTGTAACTCTCAGTAGGTTTTCCAGCACAGGAAAGTCTTCAGAACAGAGTATTTTCACTCGCAAGCGTAACACATGCTTTTTGGCAAATTTATTCTTCTGTGTAGAATCCACACCGTAGGGTATGGCATTGCCGCGTACCTTACGCCGGAGCCTGAAATGCACCTCTACAAAAATGTAAGTACACGTCACAGAGAAGCAGACCACAGCAAGTGTGAAGTCCACTTCCTAGAATCGCATTTCCTCCTGTGCATATCTGGCTGCTCCTTCTTCTTTGAAATCTATTATTACAACATTGTGTTGATATACATTTATAATGTGTGGCACACTATAGCAGCTGTAGATCATTAGAACGGCCAGTTTAATCCTGTATCCAATCCTGTGCATTTAAACACTAGTTACACTGCAGTGTTTCGAGCTGCTCATACTGCTGAATACGGACGAGTTAAAACATTTCAGAAACGCTTTCAGTGAGAATTCACTTGGTTTACAATTAATCACGTGAAGTTTCTTTTTTCCCCCAGTAAATTTGCATTAACATTTTGTCCATGTTATTTTCGGTTTATTATTCCTACAATGAAACACAGGACTTGCATTTCCTTTGTCTGTGTAAAAGCAGTAATTTCTGGGGTGTTTCATGCGACAGTGCCTCCTAGAGGAGACGCTCACCTCACATGCAGGTATCAATTCTTCACCCTGTACAAGCGTCGTCGCCGTACCTATGCCGTAGATTCAACACGTAGATTCAGTTCAGCTTTTAATTTCAAAGAGGAAAAACGAGAGGCTGGTGAGGGAACGAATGTTTAAGGCAGCTATAACATTAATAATAACAGGAGCTAACTTGTTTGCTGAGGTTTTATAACATTAAATTAAGATGAAAAGTATGATGTGTCATTAATTCATACATTATTGTATTAATCCGGGCAAGTAGTTGTGGTATAATGGGATACATCAGTGTTTATTTTCCTATAACAGCCCACTCTGTCATTTTATTCTTTAGATTTTCAACATTACATTTGTATTATTATTATATATTTTTATTTCTTATTTTAGTGACAGTGGTTTTGATATGTATTTGGTATCTATAGTCTCAGATGATACAGATGGAAACAGAATCCTCTATGGTGAGAGAACACACACACACACACACACACACACACACGGAGGCCTTCCTCTGATGTCACTCTGGGAGTCCCTGCAGCTGCATCCTCTTGAGGTGGACCCAGCCTGTGTGTGTGTGTGTGTGTGTCCATTCTACAGTGTCAGTACAGCATGTAGCAGCAGATTCACATTAGCATTTAGCACATTTTGGAAATTAGCACAAATCTTTAGCAACAATAACAGTTTTAGTTTCAATCTGGATTTCACAGATGAAAGAATTTTGACACATGCTAAAGACTTCAGAAAAAAAAATCATCACTCATCAGCACCATCAGTGTGTCAGTGTGGTCCATCTTGGTTATCGTGCTTAATTAGCACCAGAGCTTCACTTGACTCCTTCCTACGGCCAGAGAAAGACTAGAAAAACACCCGCTGCCCGAAGACTGCCAGATCTACTGATAACTGATGAAAAGATGCATGACGCGCACCTGTGATGATGCAAAAACACTGCAATTTGCAGAATACAACTGTTAATCTTTGCGTTCATTTCATTTTAATAATAAACAAAGACAAAAGCCGAAATGAAGCAGTCGCATGAGTCTTTACCAACGCTGTAAGATTTCGGTCTGTAATATTGACTGAGAGATTGACAGCAGTGGATATCTAAAATGACAAGGCATTGCGAATTCTGATTATTTCTCTCTACTACTCACGCTGGATGAGTCGTTCAATAAAAGATCATAAACAGGAATGCAGAGGAAGGTATGTGGACCTAAGAATGTGTTAAGGTTAGTGCGCACACTCATGCAGCACTTCACAGTGCACTGTTTTATTTAGCTTCGTTTAGTCTCTTTTCTTCTTCATACTTCTCCCACTTGGTTATCAGCAAAAATTTAATTGGATGTCAGTACAAGGTAGATGGGCTCCCAGCTGAGCTCTCAACATGGCTGTCTCTTCCTCAGGGTTTCATCTGCTTCCCATGAGGCCGTGGGGCTTTGCGTCATTCACAAAATTCATTCAAATGGCTGCAACCTCAAAGCCTCGCCTTCATTCAGAAATCTTTTTATAGCTAAGACTGTACCATGGAAGGGATGTGTGCTGAGAGCAGCGGGCTGGGGGGAGTGAGAGGGGAGGGGTGTGTGTGTGTGTGTGTGTCTATAAGACAGTGGGAAGAACTGTTTATAATGTACCTGATGAGAGACTCTCTCCAGCCTTACTGCATCATCCAGGTCTGATTGGCTCCCACACCTGTCCACACCTGACGAGGCCCGTAATTGGACAGTGGAAACGACTGTGTAATGAATGATGGGTGCGAAGGTGTGAGCCAAACTTGCAGAAGTTTGGTTGGCTGAAAGTAACGACGTCAAAGCTCAGGGATGGTGAGAGATTGGTCAAGAATCGCAGCACGCTCTGCAAACACAGAGCTCATCACTGACACACAGACTCATTCACAGATACAGCGCACAGACTGGCAATGCATTTGCTTAGGCTGAGTGATAACGACTGTGTGTACAGGAAATATTGTTTATATATCATCTGATTTACCAAAAGTGAGACATACAGGTCTAAAAAAAAACCTAAATAAATAGAAAATAAATGAAATGCATACATACATACGTACATACATGCATAAATACAAACATGCATGAGTACAAAAATGTGTATGATATTGAGAAAAACAGAAGTATTATATATATATATATATATATATATATCTCCTAGTTGGAACGAGATTATTGTCTAATAACTTGTAACATCTGTTGTCATTATAACTGCCTCCAGCCTCTTATCTTATAATATCTTCACAGACTCTCAGATTTAATATTCGTTTTCTTATCTTTGCCCATTCTTCAGGACATATCTGTTCTGCATTTTATGTAGATAGATTATAATATAAAACATGTAATTTGCTTTAATCACTCAGAAACTGTTGGGGAAGTTTTTTCCATGTCATATATGTGTATACAGTACAGGTGAGTCAAATGTTTTCAAGTATATGAGCATGATATGTATGATATATTTTTTTTCTATTTCACTCATTGTGCAGTCTTTGTGAATGACATTTATGATTTTATTGAATAAGTTAGTTCATAGATGGAGTCTACAGAAGGTCAACTTGCACCAATTTGGATTAAGATAGTGTCTGTGAATAGAGCACTGAAAAATTAACATGAATGAAATATCAGATATGAAATGAAAATTTAAACGGGGCTTGGGATTCGAGGTTAAAACGTGACTTGAGTGAGGCCGTGGGATTTAAGCAGGAGTAACTTGGCATTGGCATGAGTGAGGAAATTGTGTGTGTAAGTTTCAGGGTGCTTTCTGACACACTAGAAGACAGATGAGGTGGCACTAATCAGGCACAGTGTGAGAGGAGGGAAGAGGGACAACACAAGTGCATTAAAACCCATTAGCTGCCTCCAACACCGTTACGCTCACTTATTTTGACAGATTCATGCAGCCGGGTGATTCTCCGCACAGAGGGTGTACACACACACAATTCGTCACGTCCCTTGTACCAATTGGCCCATCCAGCCGTGACTGTACACAAGCAAATTGGCAGAGCAGGTTTCTATGCACTGATATACTGTAGCTCTTAGGGAACATTTGGAAAGAAATTCAGGACTTTCATCGATGTTTTATCGTTTCCACAGCTGAACACATTGTCTATGTTGTTTAACTGCCGTTATACCACAGAGCTCCTGAATTCTTGGATCTGATTGGTCAGAAGGTGTGGATTCATTTTCTATAAAAGTAGCTCTGACAGTAGATCCAGCTATAAGTCCAATTACAGGTTTAGAATAATATGCGTGTTTACATTATTAATGCATAAGGGGGGTGGCACGGTGGTGCGGTGGTTAGCACTGTGGCCTCACAGCAAGAAGATCCTGGGTTCGATCCCTGGGTCACCCAGGGTGCCTTTCTGTGCGGAGTTTGCATGTTTCATGTGTGGGTTTCCTCCGGGTGCTCCGGTTTCCTCCCACAGTCTAAAGACATGCAGATTAGGTCAACTGGCTACTCTAAAT
>JAQMYM010000023.1:6058385-6086375 GCA_030014255.1 Parauchenoglanis ngamensis
GTGTGTGTGTGTGTGTGTGTGTGTGAGTGTGTGTGTGTGAGTGTGTGAGTGTGTGTGTGTGAGTGTGTGTGTGTGTGTGTGTGTGTGTGTGTGAGAGAGAGAGAGACAGAGAGAGCGAGATTGTTTGTGTGTGTGTGTGTGAGAGAGAGAGAGAGACAGAGAGATTGTTTGTGTGTGTGCTTGTGTGTGTGTTTGTGTGTGTGTGAATTGTCAGGGCCCACAGAAATATAAAAATTGATAAGATAAAAATATTGTTTAGCACACAGGGTTCATAAGGCTACATGACACCTGTGTAAGTTCATGACAACTGAGATAGAGTAAACCTATGTAAGCTTATAAAGGCTCATTTTAATAAGATTTCTTGTTAATTTTTCAATTTTATTTAAATTTCAGACTCATCTTTCTTTCTTTCTTTCTTTCTTTCACTCACAACTGAGTTTGGTGCACTTCTGGCTTGTTCTGCTATATTTCTGTCTAGTCTAGTCCAGTATAGTACAGCATAGTATAGTTTAGTTTCTCTAGGTTTTAAATAAAAATATTTGAGATGATGGTTTGTAATCTGAGTATAGAAGTGTATTACTAACAAGAAAATCAAGATATTTCACCTCTGCCATTCTGCGATTCTTCAAACAGATACAACCTTATAATATTTATTTTGTGTGATAAAATGAGCTTTTATAAATGTTTGTTTTTGTCAGTTGCCAGGAAGGGTTTATTGGGAGGGTTAATGTAGCCACTGTTCTTAATTTAAAAAGTATTTGTTTTTCCAGTTTCTTCCCACCTCCCAAAAACCTTCTGGTAGGAGGATTTGCTACACTAAATGCCTTTAGGTGTGAATAAGTGTGTGAATTAGTGTGTATGGCAATCTGCAATGAACTGGAATCCCATCCAGGGTGTATTCCCACCTCTCACCCAATGTTTCTGGGATAGACTCTGGATTCTTCACAAGGATGAAGTGGTTACTGAAATGGATGGAAGACCAGACGAGATCACGGCCTTCTGATCAGCATTATGCGATTAAAACAGAATCTCGCAAGAACCCTAACTTTCACTTCCCCACAGCTCTAGTAGTTACTTGATTGTAATTGTGTTTTAACAGCTGGCTTGTGATGTGCAATTAATAAGGGGAAATATGATTAGGAAAAAAAAATCAGTCCAAGTCATATCCAAACTCAAACATATATTCACATCACTTTGTCTAAATAGTGAAAATCAAACTATAACATTTGAAAGGTTTTAGCCCCGAACACAAACAATGAGCAGTATGAAGTATAAAGCCTTTTTATACAAACTTTATTAGGTTGTGTGTAGCTGAATAACTATAGCTTTGTGTGTTCATCTCAAAGTAACTGATTACTGCAATCATAATTCCGTCTCCTACACACAGGGACTCACAGTTTGAGTTGATTTAATAGAGTTTCTTTTAATTAAAAAATTAAGCTTTTCATTTCGGAGCACTTTCTCTTTCTCTCTGTGCATATTGCTATTCAAGTCTGCCCAAATAAGCTCTCAACTATTTATTCTTGTATTTACATCTCTCAGAATGAGACATTGTTGTGATTCAATATTTTTCCACCGTGCCTCTGACCAGGATAAAGCTGTTTACTATTGGCATGAGTTTCCAGGTAGCAGTTATATGGAATAAAATAATATGGAAAAATAATCAATGACAGAGTGGTGTGATATGACTAGATACAAAGCAAAGTTACTGTTGCTGCCCCAAATATTATTATTATTATTATTATTATTATTATTATTATTATTATTATTATTATTATTATTATTATTATCACATGACATGCTGTAATTTGAACCATTCATAGCTACATTTAATGTTGTGGAACATCTGTGAAACTAGTTAGTCTTACATTCTAGCAGCTATAAACTCTCATCCCCTCACCAAGCTCTCTTTTACATTTTTTTCTTTGGGTTTATAAGACACAAAAGCTTCCAGCTTGTCATGTTACTTAGAAACTGCTTGTCTTCTATCCTGGATGCTTTGCCATGGTGGAAACCTTAATGATTGTTACAAAGCACTCACAATGGATGCTAAATAAATGCTAAATGCTAAACAAATGTCTGTAAATGTTAAATAAACAGAACACATGAGTTTGTTGTTACTATGGAAATGATAATGTTTTAGAATGAGCACATTACAAATCTGTGATTTGAATTATAGAGCTGGCACTACTGTTAGAGCTGCTGTTATAGAAAATTAATCACACATTAAAAAGTTATTATTCATATATTATGAATATATGTATATATTATTATTCATATTCATATAGTGTATTCAACAGCACAGTGGTATAGTTTTTATATATTTGTAGATGGTATTATATGGCTTTAAAATGTGCTAGAATTTAAACAGACCCTCAGACAACATATATCCTGGACTTCCTGCATCACTACAGTGCAAACTGTTCCACTTTAATGGAGAAGAATTTGCTTCAAATGAATTTTATTTCCTGCAAATAACTCAAATACAAATATTTAGATATGACTCACTGGTGTATAGCTGTGATAGCTGGGCAGTTTATAAGGCTGAATGAACTTTATGCATTGAAATGCCTTTGGAAGCTAAATGCCATGCAGAACCCATGAAGGATGAAATGAAGTTTATACAAAGCTAAACATGTTTGTATAGAATTTACAGCAACCCTGAATTTCTTTTCTGACTTGTCCCGGAGATGACCATGTGGTTCTTAAGAACATTTTCAGGAGCAGGAGGGTTCTTCAACATTTTCAGGAGTAAATTATTGCATTCTCTCCTTTAGCCTCATGGTGGGCCTCAATTGTTTTCTCTCATGTCCTCCATCGACTCTCTCTCTCTCTCTCGCTCTCTCTCTCTCTCTCTCTCTCTCTCTCTCGCTCTCTCTCTCTCTCTCTCCCATCTGTAGTGCTAACTGGCTAAGCTCATTAACACCTTATCTCAACCTTCCCTCCAAACTGCGTGTCTCAGAGGACCATAACTGCATGCATGTTCATATGGGCTGTTGGCTCAGCTCTCATTGGCAGTCACTATCTCTCTTCACTATCCCACTATCTCACAAACACACACACACACACACACACACACACACACACACACACACACACACACATACACTCACCTCTCACATACACAGTTTGTAGCCGATTTTAACCCTTTAAGCCAACATTATAAGCCTAGTCACCACAAAATGCTTGCTTTGCTTCCATTTGTGAACTTTATTTTTTTTCCTCTTCTTTTTTTTAAACACAGTATCGATTCTATCTATACTTACACTATGAGAAAAGTAAAATGTAAAATTATGTTTTATATTTAAATCCCACATCCTGCATATAATATATATACTGTATATATATTCATTTTTTTCTGGTGCATATAGACATAGATGTCATGTTAATCAACTTTTTTCTACTCATGCATCAAGCCATTTTTCTCAGCCGTTGAAGAAGCAACATTTACAAAATGCCCATGTGTAGATTTTTAATCTCAAACTTGGAAAGGTTTTTATAGTAATATAGTTATGAACAGTAAATAAATAAATAGTAGTTATGAATTTAAGTGATTAAATAACAAGTGATATAATATAATAAGTGAAATAAAATAACAGGAATATAATTAACTGTTCTATATCACAGTGCTGTTGATTTCTCCATTCTGATTGGTCAGAAAGTGTTGATTCATTTTCTTTAACAGGAACTTTGACAATAGTTCCAAATGCAAGACTAAGGTCGACCATCTGACCACTGGGTGTTTTATTCCCAAAATAATAATAATAATAATCTCATCAATACACATCCATTTGTTGAAAAATATAATTGAGACATTTAAAGAAAATTGTAATACAGAAAATAACTGGATTGATATGTAGTTCAACAAGTTTCATTCTGATGTGAGTAAAGAAAAAATCCTACAATCTTAAAGTCTTTCATTCACTCTGTTTTCTTCCATGAACTTGTTATACATATATTCTCAGTCAGCAAAACCTCAGCTAACGGATCTCAATAAATCCTGTTATACATAATAAACAGAGGAATAAGCAAGCAAAAAAATCAATATGCAGTAAGCAGTACACAAACCTAAAGAGCACATAATGCATCAGGCAGCAGACTTTCCTATATTTATGCAGAGTTTATATATATATATATATATATATATATATATATATATATATATAAACTTGGCAATGTTTAATTATGGGGAAAAAATCAACAATTATGTGTTTGCTAGTCAGCCATCAATCTCTAATTTCACAGGAAATAAACTCAATCTTGTTCACTCAAATATTCAAGAAGCAATGATGCTCTAAATGCAGCATTTTGCCCCACTGGTGGAATGGAAGGTGTGATAGAAAAATCGTATGATGAAAAATAATATAAATACCTCCAACCAATCTCTCTCTACTGTACTATCATCCATTAAAGTGACAAGTGTAAAACTAATATGTCAGAATGTACGCCAAGGTCGCTGTGTCAAAGCTAAATTGCTCCACACCAACTAATGCATCCTCCCTTCATGGCTCAACAGTTCCAGGCAGCTCTGTCTTCCACTGGGGTATGTGGCAAATTGAGATCAAACCTCACATCCAGTCTCACGATGCATGGTTAGAACCAACACTCACGGTCTTAAATGATGTGTCAGCAAGCCACATTGCACTCGTGACCTCAGAGCCATGGCAGAAGTGCCACAGTGATAAAAAAATTCTGCTGCAAACTTTCACAGACAGTAACTTCTAAAACTCTGCTCCTTCTAACACACACACAAAGCCAAAAAACACACACTTGTTTACTCCAGACCAGGAGTCATCTGGTGCAGTCTAGATGTGCATGCAGAAAACTGTCTCAGTAGAGTACTGCAAAATTTCTGTAGCAAAAATATTCAATACCTGTATTAATCAATATCAATCAATATATAAACAAAACAAAAAACACTAACCAAAAAAGAAAAACACTGGCCATAGTTTGGCAACTCTGAGTTTTTTCTTTTTTAATTACTTTTACTTTTTTAACCATTGTTAAAAGGCGATAAATTATTGTGGATTCTATAGCAAATCCTCTGTTGTGTCTCCAATCACATGCACTTACATCACAAATTCATTAACTAAAGTTATATCATTGAGAATTTCACAATTATTTTCATTGTTTCCTAGACTTCAATTTCCCTTCTCTAGTCTGATTGATGAAGTGACAACATGGCTTTCTTTAAAAAAATGGCAAAAAAAGAGAATGTTAAAAAAAAACTGGACAGAGAAGTATTCATTTATTCTCCACTTCAAATACAAAATAGATGTGTCTCATTAGTTCAGAGTCCCTGACACTAACGACAAGTGATGAATAGGAAGAAAAACAAAACATAACCATTTCAAATTGATGTGGCTTATTTTTGGCCATGAACTAATTATTAATGATTAAGCATTAACAGGGATCTATTTCACCATTCAGCCTTGGTAGTTGCTTATACAGACCTTTGTAAATAAGAAATATTGTGTAATTGGAAATTTTAGTTGAATATCCCTTATTTAGAGGTTTGGGCTTTCTGTGCAGGGTTATTAAAGTGGTGAAACAATAACAAAGAGCCTCAAGAACTCTGCTCAGATTTTAATATAAGTGAGAATGCTGATTATACAAAAGAAAACAAAAGGACCCTCAAGGTTTATTCAAACAGAAGTAGGGGAAAAGGTACTCTTAAGCCATCATTACATTCCCCATTCTCTTAGATAAGGTGAGTGCTCTCTAAGATGCTAAGTACACAAAATGTGCTCCTCATTGTTTTATATTTATTTATTTATTAATTTTTTTTTTTAGATTGGAATGGAATAGAATGGAGAAGAAATAAAATCACTTGAAACAGTTCTTCAGAGCCATGGTTCTCAAACTGTGTGTTCTCAAAGTGTGGTGGTTAGCACTGTCGCCTCACAGCAAGAAGGTCCTGAGTTCGATCCCCGGATCACCCGGGGTGGCTTTCTGTGTGGAGTTTGCATGTTCTCCCCGTGCATGCGTGGGTTTCCTCCGGGTCCTCCGGTTTCGTTTACATTTACATTTATGTCATTTGGCAGACACCCTTATCCAGAGCGACTTACATAAAATATATCTCATTTATACAACTGAGCAGTTGAGGGTTAAGGACCTTGCTCAAGGGCCCATCAGCGATAGCTTGGCAATGCTGGGATTTGAACTCACGACCTTCCGATCACTAGTCCAATGTCTTAACCACTGAGTTTCCTCCCACAGTCCAAAGACATGCAGATTAGATCAACTGGCTACTCTAAATTGCCCAGAGGTGTGAATGCGAGCGTGTGTGGTTGTTTGTCTGTGTTGGCCATGTGGTGGACTGGCGACCTGCCCAGGGTGTACCCCGCCTCTCACCCGAAGATGCTGGGATTGGCTCCAGCTTCCCCGCGACCCAGATGGATAAAGCAGTATAGATAATGGATGGATTAATACATAAGATGTTTATTTGTCATTTATGGAAGGAATCTCCAGCATCAGTGCTTTGTATCGGCACATTTTCCCGCTGCTTGAAAGACTACAGGAAAGAAACTGTTTTTTGTTTTTTTTGTCTTATTAACTTTTAGAAAAAGAAAAACAAGACAGACTGTTTATAGCTGAATTAAATGTAATTATAAATGGTTCAAAAGCATGTGTCATTCATTAATAAATTCAAATTTATAATCATTGGCAAGTTATGGGCAGCATATTGGAGAAGTGGTTAGCAATGTTGCTTCACAATAAGAAGGTTCTGGGTTCGAACCTGCCAGCTGACTGGGGCGTTTCTGGGCGGAGTTTATATGTTCTCCCCGTGCCTGATATATACAGGGTTGGTTGTGGTTGTATAAGAGGAATAAATCACTTCAGGAGAATTTGTTATTAAAAAAGGGTGCTAACAGTAACTCATCATACTACCCAATCATTTATTATTTTCCTATAACAGCACCCATTGTGTTTTATTCCTCATCAATTTATTTTGTGCTCCTCTGGTGGTTTTCCAAATCTCCCCATTCACACTTCGAACAGAAGCTCCCCAATTCCAAGGTGACTCCACCTCCACAAACATCCCCTATCGAGCAAGAATTTCCCACCATCCAAGGTGGATTTCACATAATAGATGAAAAAGGCTCTAATTATAGCTAATTATCAGGATTGCAAGTGTGGATCTCATTACCTGCCCCAGGATTCTGTTGACTCATATTTTTAATTAGTACATGGCAAGGGAGGCAGGGTGGTGCTGGATAGGGATGACCATATTAATTGAGGTTTGGAGAAAAGTCTACATAGCAAATGTCGGTGAAGAAACCAATGGGAATCCATCGTGTCCCTATATTAGCACCTGTTCAGACGACATCATAATCTCCAGATTCATAAAGAAAAAAGAAATTATGAAGTTAAATCACTCCTATTGTCATAACTTGGATGAAGATTGATTATCCAACTTTTTCTTGAAACTGCAGTGAGCTCAAACAACCAGATGAGACAGAGTAGGAAGCATATTCTTTGTTGATGCAATGATTTTGCTTTTAGTGCGTAAAACTTGATGATTAAGTCATCAAGGGGCTAAGAATATTCATCAGTAATATAAGAAACTTTGTTGGTTAGTCACGTTTACATGACTACCACACAGAGCCAACTCTCACGCCATGAGGAGAGGCAGAGCCAGAAATAAACCTGCGCCAGTGCCAAGAAACAAGCCAACACACACACACACACGCACACACACACACACACACAAAGGCTTTCTTTCTCCCTCTGATAGCATTACTAAGGTAACTTGTGTTTCCACAAAAAAGGTACAAATATAAAAACAGATCTTGATATTGGCACACTAATCATTTTATTTTTAATGGAAATTAGTACAAATAGTTTTTTCAGAACATGAAATGATTTAAGAGAAAAGGTCGAGAACAATCATACACTGATTGGAAGGAAAAATATTGCTTCTCTGCCAGGTATTTGCATTTGTATTTTTTTTTATGCAACATTGATATTATCCGTTGGCATCAAATAACTGCATGTCAGAACCTGATTCATGATTAAACTGCATCTTGCACATCATCATTTCAGATTTAATTTGTAAGCTATCTGACAGCCATGTATTTAACTCCTTTTATTATGATATTTGTCTCCTTAATCCAAATAAATCCCCTTAGAAAAAGGTGGACGTTGTTCAAGATGAGAAAGAATTAGCGTTTAAAAGAGCAGAACTCCCGTGGTGCAGAGTGTCTCTTGTGCATCGCGCTCACATTTCAAAACGATGGCTCGAGCGCTTCGTGTCTGTCTCCTGTTAACATGCAGGCAGCTTGCGCGAGAGGCCGTGACGTCATTGAGGGGGGGGGGGGGGGGGGGGGGAGGGAAAAGGGGGGGGGTTGTGACAGGAAAAGGAGGGGCTGTGGCACCAGAGATCGCTGTGGCCCCTGAGATTGGTAAATAAAATAAAAAAAAAACACTTTTAAATGCTATCAAGTTCAGTGTTATTGGTAGTGTTTAGTTTCCATGGCAACCATTGGGCGATGGACATTTAGAGCAGGGGCGTCCAAATGCAGTCCAGCGCAGTTTGGTGATTTCTTAAGTTGTGCACCTCTGCTTTACAGCCTGCGAACACGAGACGATGGATGAGAGGGAAAAAAAAGGGAGAAAAGAAAGCGAGAAAAAGAAGTAGCGTGGGTGAAATTCAAAAAAATGGTGCAAATAGGAAGTAGAGAGTGAGACGAGACCACAGGGAACGTCTAATTTGCACATAGCGATGTTCATTATGACTCATTTTACTGATTCGGCTCTTTCAACTCAACCCGATTGCGCAAAGGAAACATGATTCATTTTGATTCATTTGATTCACCACTCAGAGCACCATCCCGAAATGTTGCTTATCCAGCAGTTCATTTTTACAGCTAATAAAGTACATTCATTCGTGTGATTTATAATCAAGTGTTTATAAAAACAAAGCACAAACACAACCGAGGCAAGTTTTTCTGTGTTCGATCTTTCTTGTGAATCAATCTGTCCAACCTAATTAAAAGAGTTGTTAGGAAAGAATCGATTTGTTTGCAAACCACTCATCACTAGTCACAGACTCCTGCAGAGATGCTGCCATGTTTTGAGTCACTGAGTATTTAAAGCATCGGCACGTTACTGATTCATGCCAAGCAGAACAGTACGAACCAAGGCCGGGCAACGTGTTTTTTTTTCTTCCCTCTCCCACTTTCTAAATGTCATCTTAGCACTTGTGAAGAGCTCATGAACGTCACAAGAACATAGAGCTGGTCAGCTCCCTTGAGTGGACATTTGATCTGGAGTTAGTTCTTAGTTAGGATTCTGGCAGATTGTATTTTTCAGACGTCGAATGCTAACCAGATTGAAGAGGAGGCGGCAAATTGAGTCCTAATGCACTGCAAAAAAAAACCTGAGAGACTATCAAGTGAATCAGATTCAGATATATCATATGGAGTGCAGGGTTTTAGACCCTAGTTTGATATTATTACAGATAACATAAAATAATCTGATAACTTTTGGTAAACAGTGCGATTTTGGAATAAATATGTGTGTGTGTCATGTGACTTGGCCGACAGCAGAAATGCACAAATCTAATAAGGGCCAAAAAGGATTACACTCATATTAATCACAGAGTTCCTGGCACACGCTCATTCTGCTGTTATTCCACACAAACAGAAAGGTGTTTGGTGTCTTGAAATGCGGTGTTTATGCAAAGTTAATCAGATCTGATGTGACTCAGAGTTTGAGCGAGCGAGAGCGAGCGAGAGAGTGAGTACAGTGCACAAGGCGCAGTGCATCACCATGGCAGCCAAAGTCCCACCCGCGTCCTGCAGGTGTGTGACTCACCCATCAGCTCCACAAAGAGACAGAGGATGCCGCAGACACAATCTCCGCATCTATCTCCATCTCTCTCTCTCTCTCTGTCTCTCTGTGACACATGTCATACTGCCAACTTCCAATGTGGTCACATTGCACAGCCATGCACCCATTCACAAACTCATGCTGTCACTTTTGATCACAGTGCAGTAATGCCAAACTAGATTAGATAATGGTCTAACATCTGAGATGTTTTAACACTGATTATTGCATCTCACTCTGTAAAGCACAGATACATAAGCAATGCTACTCCCGCCATTACTTTCACATGTTAAAAAAAAACCAACAACAAATCATTCAGTCAAAGTGACATGAAATCTTCTTCCTGAAATATACATGCTCCTAGCATCGGTTATTAGATTGTGGTGAAGGGTGTAGCCATGGTGTGGGAGGGGAAAAAAGGAATATTGGAAGATCCTGCTGATAGAAAAAAGTAAGAGAATCATTTTGACTGGAACGCCTAGTATTTAAAGATACAGTGATACTAAAGCCCAGAAAAAATGTGCTGCAGTCCGAGAAACCTGTTGGATGTCACTGGGACTGATTTCCGGCAAACAGGCAAAATAAAGATATGAAAAATCAGGTTGTGGCAGAAAATTGGTTTTTAATTTGTATTTCTTTACATTTTCTTTATATTTTTTTGACACTTCAAACGATCATCATATTTCACTAAAATGATGCGGAAATGATTTTATTTACTCATTTTAAATCGTGCCTAGGCGTTCCTCCTCCAAAGATCATGTTGTGTAAGTAGTCAGTTTAACAAATGTGGTAAAACTGGACAGTTCCAAATTAGAAAAATGTCCAGTTTTGGTGAACCTGTGCCCACTGTAGCACTGTTTTTGGCTGATAAGAGTGGAATCTGATGATCTCTTTTGCTGTTTTAGCCTCATCTACTCTAGTTTTGATGTGTTGTTCGTGTGTTTTGAGATACTTTTCTGCTCAACAAACGGCTGTAAAGAGTGCTTATTTGAGTTACTATAGCACTCCTGTCAGATTGAACCAACCAGATTGACTATTCTCCTCGGCTCTCTCACCAGCAAGGTGTTTTCCCCTATAGAAACGCCGCTTACTGAATGTTTTTGGATTTTCTGCCATTCTGTGTAAACTCTAGAGACGGTCATGCTTGAAAAACGCAGGGAATCAGCAGTTTCTGAAATGTGCAGCCCATCCGGCACCAACAAATTTGCCACAGGCAAAGTCACTAAGGCCACATGACTGAGCAGGTGTACCAGTGTTCCAGGTGAGTGTATATTATCTGTATTTTCATAGTGGTAACAGCACAGACAGTAAAAGTAGTTTGGTTATGCCCGTGCCTAGATATGCTGCTGTGATCTCCAATCAAATAAACTATTGTAATTCTTTGCCAACTCGAGCATGCATCATTGGCTCAAACGGAACAGTGACATTAGGATCATATTTCATGTACAGATTCCTCAATGATTTAGCAGTGGAAATAAACAGCTGTTATACAGACACATCACATATGGCTGCTTCTCATTTAGAAGTTTATTCTTATTTCTTACATATAAAACACCCTGAGTGCAGCATTGCAGTCTGAGTCCTGTTTCCAATACCAAATGAAAAAGGCAACTAAGCATAAACGCACAGGCACGTAAACAATGCACAGGCGTTCTATCAGCAAATTACCCTTGCGCTTGGACAAAATAGACCCATTTATATTATATAGCCTTGAGATGAAAAGAATACAGTGCGGTTGATCTGCGATTACAATAATGGCAGTTCTTATATAAGATTACTCCTCAGCACGTCATACCTTTTCATCAGTTTGTCTTTATATAAAACACACTGACTCACGATTCTTTATCCACTGAATTTTTGTAGCGGATCTGCAAAAATCCATTTCACTCTGAAGACCTTTGAAGAGTTTGGCTGCTGTCAAGCGCAGACTAGTATGTACTCTGTACTCTATGTACCTTATAATCACTGATACTAATCTCAGTGAAAGCCTCTCTCTTCTGTCAAAGTTCAGGATCAGAAGCGCTACCTATCGCCTCACGGCTGCTCGAAGCTTAGCCGATCTTCCCCTCGGGTTCTCCTCGACCTCCTCCTTACTGGGAAGCACGACCTTCCTCTGCAGTCTGACCCAGTGGACACTCTCCCTGCCTCCTTCCTGTTCCTCTGCATCCTCATCTTCCTCTTCCTCTAGTTTCCTGTAAAGATGGGCACGTGCCCTCTGGCGGACGTTGCGGCGTGGTGGGGCACTGAGATCCTCTCCTCTGAGGAAGCGCTTAACGATGCGGTCCTCTAGCGAGTGGAAAGTGAGGACACAGAGGCGACCGCCCGGCCGGAGGAGGTCCTGAGCCGCCTGGAGTCCTGCTACGAGCTCGTTCAGCTCATCGTTCACAAAAATACGAAGGGCCTGGAAGGTTTTAGTGGCCACATGCGAGGGCCTCTGCAGGCGGTCACAACGGGCGTAAAGGGCGCTAGCCGGAAACGCACCTGCAGAGAAAGAAGGCAAGAATTAAAAATATCTATTAAAAAAAAATCTATCCTCCAAACTAATATATACATTCATATATCATTATGGACTCAATGAATCTTTGAGTCAGCTGTGAAATATGTGGGTTAAAGAAGGTTGTGCTGTATATTACAGTTCGCAAAAGGTTTTGGCCTTTTTTTCTTTCTTATTATTTCTCTCCGCTCAACATGCTTACTTGCCACTGAGAAGGAGAGAATTTCTAAGGACCTCCAAATGTGATCCGCAATGACACAAATCCTTTCTTTCCATGTCAGGATGTAGCATTGCCACCTCAGAACGCTAGGGTCCAACTTCAGAGAGGTCACGTTCTCAACAGTGTCCATTTCAGGTTTACTCCAAGCTCTTCAGCTTCCTCCCACTTCCTTAAAATATGCCTGCAGATTGACTGGCTACTCTATACTGTTCGTAGATATGAATGAGTAAATGAATCACAAATGTCTCTTTGTGACATGAATGTAAATAATTGTGCTACTGTTTTGTATTCAAATTCGAAATTTCGCATACGAGTTATGCTTAAAGAAACTGTCTGCTAATGTAAATTTCATTAAACTGAAAATGATTTTTAAAAATTCTACAACTTGAAATAAAATTCTAATAAATATATATCTTTTTTTCATTTCAGTGCAAAATAGCAACGATCAAAGTTTGTCGTTGCTATTTAAAAAAATAAAGATATGATATTTCAGAAAAGGGTATCAATATTATATTAGCAGACTGGCTAGCACTATTATTTCCAGCAACTTTACATTTGAATGCAATTCTTAACTTCGACAGCGCTAGCATAGAATGTTTTTCATTAGTTAGATTACGTCTGATTTAAAAAAAAAAAAAAAGCCATTCAAGCATAAGCCTATGTACAAATAATAGAAGATAATCCCTAAACTAGGTTCTAATTCAGTTGTTCCCAATCTTCTTCTCATGAAAAATGATATTCCTCTGATTGAAGGTTCCTGAACTGAGATCACGCCCATTTTGAAAGAAATAAATAGGTTTACCTCATTTAAACGCAACATGATTAATCTCCTACAACAGATGTCTACTCGCTGCGGCAGCTAAGGGCTACTGTCACTCTTCAGGACCTTATTACTATAAAAGCAGAACTAATGGACATTAACAGCAGCACAGTATGTGCTTGAAAGCCTAAGATTTATAACAACCATGGCTTAAGATATTAAAAATGGCAAACCAGCCAAATAGAAAATCCCAGCATATATAAGTCTAAACCTATGAGAACACATTTTCAGCATTATCATGGCTCAGCATGGGTTGTGCAGCGACGATTCTGCAAACACAAGGACCAATGTACTAACAAAGCCTAGGCACAATGAACATGGCTCAGAGGCCATCACATCCTTTAAACCGGCAAACAATAGAAAAGCCTCACAACAGGCTTTAGATTTAAGATTACGGAGGCTTTTTTTCTGCCTCTCCACCAGAAAAAAGGGTTTCTTTCCAATGTTGTCAGTTTCTTGCTGATCTTGAGGCACAATTTAGCTTGGGCAAGTCGATCAAGACAATGCGAACACAATGCTTCCCATGTCACTGTTAATAAAATAAGAGCAAGAGCAACAGTGTATATGACTATTATATTCAGTTCAAAAGAAAGGAAGATTGAAAGAAAAATAATAATCTGTCAGAAAACGTGTCAACAAGTTTTTCCTCCATTTTCTCCCCAATCTGGTCACCTGCCAATTCCCACCCACCTCTCACCTATCAAACGATAGCTACTGGGAGAGTGAAGGCTAACATGTTTCCTGACATGTTTCCTAACATGAGACACATGAAGCCAGCAAATCACATCTTTCTAAATTGTTAGTGATGCTGCGTCACTTAACCCACTCAGAGGAAAGCGCTATCTACCCTCTTCCACATACATTAGCTAAAACAGCTATGGCTGGCTAGTTTTGCTGCGACTGACAGGATACAGAGAGAGAGAGAGAGATAGAGAGAGAGAGAATGCCAGCCCCTCCACTCAAACAGCACGGCCAATTTTGCTCCTTTGGCGTCTGGCCACAGATGGCTGTGGCATCTGTTAATGGAATGGAATGGAAATTAGATTAGCATTAAGCAAGGATGAACGTCTTGATAGATGAAAAGCTTAGGCCACGCCTTTTTAAATACATTTTCCGCATAGTTCCTTCATAAGTCGCTTCAAAACGCACTAAAATAACGTGTTCTCGGACATCACGGATACAAATAAGGATGAACTTTTATTAGATCAGAGAACAGGGTACCATTTCATTAACATTGTTAGAATTAAGTAAACACAACAATGTTGATTATTTTCCAGTAAATTATTTCCTTATACAACAGCATTTAGCAAATACTGTAATTTTTATGACATGGTACATTTTAACTGTCATTGTTAAGCCTAAAGTCCACAAAATAGGTTCGTTCCTGTTATCACTTAAATTATAGCAGCTATAAACAGTAGATCTCTCACCAGCCACTTTCTTTTCTAAAAAAATAATAATAACAATATTAAAACAAAAGCACAAAGTTGACCTTCCTGAAGACTTACCATTCTCAGAAAACTGAGCGGATACTGGAGACTCCTTCCTTAAATGCTATACAAACTTCTTCTTACAGAAAACTTCACCAGATCATTGATTATACGTTTCTCTTTGGTAAATAACAACACATCTGTTTATTATAAGGCTCAGATTATGTAAAGCATCTGGCTTTCAATCCCTGTGAATGAGCCGTTACTATAGATACAGCAACATATTAAAACGTTAATATAAACCTGTGATTTGAATTACAGCTGGCATTACTTTCAGTGCTGCTGTTATAGGAAATTAATTAACACTTTCTGACCAATCGGATTTTTGTAAAGTGCTTTGGTATAATTATTCATAATATCAAATAAAGTTGCAATTATTTTCACTCTTTCCAGTAAAGGTTTCTTAAAATTTAAGAGAATCAATATATGCTTCAAAAACAGTACTGGCCGGCGCTGTTTATGAGCACCGCGGACAGAAAGAAAAGGATAAACGGATAGACAGCAAAAAGGAACGAGAGTTCTAGCAACACCCTTCTCCAAGTCTCACACTTCTGGCCTTAAGGGTGAGTCATGAACCAATCAATAAAACCACATGCCCTAGCCCAAGCTATTGCTTCTACACTTATTTTTAAAAAAAGAGGAAGAAAGAGAGGTAAGGAGGTGAAGATAAACAGAAACAGGTGAACGAATATAACATATGGAGAGAGTAAAATGAATAATCCGGACAGGAAGCGTGTGAAAGAGTGAAAGGATGCGGAAGGTGTAAAAAACAGGCCTAGTTAAGGGCTCGTAGGATGCAGGGTGTGAGTAAGAATGAAAATGAAAGAAGAAGAAAAAGTGATGGAGGAGTGGAGGATGCCACGCTGGAACAGATGGTGCTAACTTGCAAATGTGACCAAGAGAGGGTACGGGCACGAGCGCACAAACAAATAAATAAACAAACAAAGTAACAAACAGAAGCTCAACTTCGGCAAACGTCACTACAACAGTGAAGTACGCGAAAAATGTAAAAAAAAGTTAAAGGACAATGACGTAGTCATTTTTAAATCGTAGTAGTGCAAGACATCATTTCCAGTAACTTTTTCCAAATGAAACACCTTTAAAAACCTGAGAACCTCCAGAAGTCTGCATTTGAGTGACTCAGTGATTCAGATTATTTAACAAAAACCTTTCATCGTTCTTTACTCCGTAAGGAGCTTTGACTCATTCTGTGTCTAAATGTTTGACGTTTGAAGTCAAGCGCACGACTCAATAAAGTGCAAAAACTGAAATGTACTTTTATTTTTTTCCTAGAAAGCTCATAGTGGCATTTCGAAAGCAAAATAATATTATGCCGATTCCCAGACAAGGTAATAAAAAAGGCAGAATAAACAGCATTTTTAGCACGTCATGAACATTTTTTAATAGATATTGTTCTCTGATAATTCGGAAAAACAGAACACATTTTGAAGAGAAACTGTGATCCAGATTTGTACAGTGATGTACAGCATATAATACTGTGCAAACATTTAAGACACCCAACAGTACGCCTGTAGAGGGAAAAAAATAACTCCATTTTACTTTTTTTTGCATTTTATCACGTAATACACCACATTAGGTAACAGGGCTCATCGTGGATGTCTGGGATTTTACCTGCAGAGACACGAACTGCAGAAAGTTCGGCAAAAGCCTGGAACAACCTACCAGCAAATTTCCTCAGAAAACTGCAGTGTACCTAAGGGAATTTATGCAGTTTTAAACCCAAAGGCAAATTGAGTTTCTTTAACTTTTTTTTTTTTTTACATGGTTGTTTTACAGTTCAGTGCACAGAATAGTAAATTATCATTTCATTATTTCTGAATTCATCTTTGTTTTAGAAAATGTCTTTAGGTGTGACCTCAGGTGCACTGTATAGTGTATCATTAATGTATAAAATTCAATTCTAGTTACATAAATATTTTCAGTAATTCTTTATTTTATAAAATTAACAAGAAAACATTCACAGGCTGCAATTTACATAGCTCTGTATTCACTCACCTTTATAATTGTACTTCTTCAATAAAAATTTTTAAAAAAAAGGTAATGAGATTGGTAATTATTTTGGTTGGAGTTGCATATGAGATTTGGGAAGAAAAGCGTACAGGACTGTGTCAGTAATATGGAGCTGTCGTCATTGACAGGGCAAATAAGAGAGTGATTATCAGGTAACACCCAGCTGCTTGAGTACTGGATAATTGGCATTACGTCTTGCCTGGTGCTGGCTTTATATTGTGCGACACCCTTCTGTCCCGAAGAGAGAGGGCACTCTTGAACAAGGCTCTGCCCTCTCACGTTTTAGCCTGAATAGGAGGCTAATTCTTAATCGAACCTGTGGACTGAATGACGACCTTCCTTTTGTAATACTCTTTTATTATTAATGGCCCCCTCTTGCCCCTACAGTCAAAAAGCCCATTTGAAATTCAAGGCTACATTACTGTGGCCATAATTAGCCTTGTGTTCTTAGAGCTTGTGCACATGGACACATTATCAGGTTGCTGAACTGATTGTGCTCTTGTTGTGTTCAACTTATAGTATGAAATTCCTGGCATAAAGTACTTCGATTGAGGTTGGGCTTTTATTTAATGCTTCAGGCATAGAGGGAACAAAATACACAAAAAATAAAAGTCATTTTGATTCACAGTGAGAAAAAACTCTTAAATCATAAAGCTCTTAAATCAGTTCTCTTCAATTAAGGAAATTAAACATGGCTCATAAATTTATTAAAATTGACAGTAAAATGGCTTGCAGGATAAGCAAGCGTAAAATGGACAAAACTGAAAATGAGAACAAATAAAGCAAACTGCTAAACATGGAGCAAATGTTCCTGAAATTTCTACAGACAGTTGTGATAGTGTATACAGTATATAGGAACAAGATCCCACTGTCACGGAGTTACAGCCCTGATCCTCCTTGTACATGCATTAGACAGGAAGTAATCCTATTTCAGCAGCCTTACTCCGAGGGACTGTTATAACACACAATCCATGGTCTTCACACTCTTCTACACCTGGGACTGTAACTGAATATGAGTACACTGTCCAGAATGAACAGTTAATGTGTTCTAAACAGATACAAATACAGATACGAGTAGGAGGTGGACTATTCTTTTTTTGGGGGGGCTACAAAATTTGTTAGAAAATATCACATGGCATTGGGAGGTTTTTATTTTCTTGCAGCAAGTAGTCAGGACAAAAAAAGACCACAATCATTAACATGAATGATGCATTTACAGCATTCATTCATCCTGAGCAACTGCCTGGTCAGGGTCACGGTATCTGAAATAATACCAATTAACTAAACAAGATACAGGTAGTGGTATTGTGTTACACATCTTTTATACATTAAGTGACATCACTAATGTCATGGGTTAAGGTATGATCTATGTAGTAGCTGAAAATGTTGAATCTTTGCAGGCCTTCAAATATACAGGTGAGAGATTTGGAGTCAGGCATTCTTGTAGGCCAGACTTCAGGCCAGACTTCAGGCCAGACTTCAGGCCAGACTTTATGCCAGACTTTATGCCAGACTTTATGCCAGACTTCGGGCTAGACTTCGGGCCAGACTCCGGGCCAGACTTCGGGCCAGACTCCGGGCCAGACTTCGGGCCAGACTTCGGGCCAGACTTCGGGCCAGACTTCGGGCCAGACTTCAGGCCAGACTTCAGGCCAGACTTCGGGCCAGACTTTAGGCCAGACTTCAGGCCAGATTTCAAGCTTTTTCTGACCAGGAAGCATTCAGAATGGAAAGTTTTATTTCATTGGATTGGGGGGTGGGGGGGGGGGGGGGTGGCAGAATTGGGAGGCATTCAGTAATTGTATGTTGCTCTGAAAACCTCACTGTGTCACAGCGGTCAAATGTTTTCCAATCAGTAATTGGTGCATGGAATACAGCACAATATTTCAATTTGGACCAAACATGCCTTCATATCACTGGCTTGGCTAATCACATCCAGGTATCCAGTAAAGACAATCACTTAAATCACTTATTAAAGGCAACTTTAAAAATAACAGGAACCTGAACTAGAAGTCTAGTCCATTCTGGTTTAAAATGACATCGATAGGAGGCTTGCATATTCTTAATGCAGGACTGAATCCCTTGCTATGACAACAAACTGATGAGCCATCTGTGCTGACTGCGTCTCACGGACAAACCTAACATATTTCTGCCGGTTTCTCTCTGGGGATGAAAAAAGAAAAATGAGATACAGAGAGATAAAATGAAGGCCCTCCATCTTCTCATTTACTCTGTGCAGCTAGCTCAAATTTGAACATTATCTTCCAATCGGGGATGAGCCTGGCTTTTGCCTGTGAGACAGAACATGGAGGATCTAATAACTTTCGACAGCTCCGATTGATACTGCTTCCCTTGAAAGCCCTATAAGGACCGTTACTGACTGGCACGGCCAATGTGTCGCAGAGGCATTAGGCAGTTTTATGCACAATGCTGGTGAGCAATAATACTTCATTATTAGCTCATAAATCTCGCTTTATAAAAACAACTAGCCGTGTAGGAACATAGTACATTAGAAATATTGTCCAGGGTGTGGAATGTGGTGCTGTCGCTGGTGACGGAATCTCAACGGAGCGAGGCTTGGGTATGGCATCAGTTCTGACAATAAAAACTTGATGGGCGAGTGTTAGTGAATCAGCCACATGAAGCTTTGCCTCAGCTAACGTTACACCAGAGATCCAGACAAGATGCACTAAATGCAACCAAAGTAGTCAAAGTAATCAAAGTCTCAATGTTGAGGTGAAAAGATGAGCTGACGGTGATTCCTGCACAAGACAGTTCATAAACAGTGCAATAATTCAGCTCTGTACATGATTACCAAAGAATTTAGACAGCAGCCACTAGGATGAAGGTATCATAAAATGAGGACCAAAAAGTGTGATTCTTTCAAATGTGTAAAGGTCGGCTTGCATGGTCTTAAAGAAGGTTCTGCTAGCCCAGGCTGTGAGAATGACCAGGGGCCAAAAGAAACATTAAGGGAGAAATCCGAAAGATCAATTTTCATCAGAATTACAACAAGGCTACACTCCAACCAGTGATCAATATTGTGCTGATTAGCGTCCCACATTCATATTAACAAGAGCAGAGGGCCAAACGCTTTTCTAACCGCTCCACTGGAAGGTTCAGTCTTTGACGAATTAATCAGCTTTAGGCTTTTGTGTTAGGACCCATGGACATTTATCATGGTGTAAATAGAATAATGTAAGGTGTAGATGCATACAGGATTATTAATAAGGAATAAGATTGAAATAAAATTTACAATTACTCATTAATGTTTTGTTTTGTTTTGTAGTAGTAAATTATGATAAGTCCACACGTTATTGCTATGTGACTTATTATGAAATATAATTTTACCTTTTACAAAGTGCCCAAATTGTCACAATGTTTTTTTTGTTTTTTTTAATGGGATGAGCTAAAAAATTTCACTGGCAAATTTTGAAAATATTAAGGCATCAGAAATATTGCACTGATTTCTTCAAGGGATCTTAAGATAGCTAGCCCTACACCACTCACTTGTAGGGATCTGAACGGAAAGTTTAAGTGAAAAATCTTTAAACTAAATGGTTTTATATTTAATCCATTTCTTAAGAATGTTTAATGTCACAATAATGGCAGGATGATGTGATGATACAATATCAATACAATGATCAATTTTAACAATAGGGATATCCCAATTCAGGGATTTCCTGGATATTGTGAAAACATTATTAAATTTAAAAACATATAAATAATTACAAACTGACTATAAACATATATATTTACAGATTCCTAAAGCTTTTTCTCTTTTCAGGGTTAAATATTTAAAAAAGCAAAAATAATTTTACTAGTACAAAGAAAGTTTTACAATATAAAATATTCCAATACATAAATTTTTGTAGGCATTAAACGATAAAACTTTTTTTACGCAATCTTACTGTATTGCAGGGAAATTTGTTACCAGTTCTATACGTTGCAATACGTAGAAACGTCTTCAAAAATCGTGATTTGATTTTTTTTTTCTCATATCAACCACCCTAAATTACAATATATAAATGCAGACCTTGAAAAATGCTGCTCATCTTCTGATATTGGATCAATTTACAAGAGAAGGTGGCTGGTGCAAACAGAGTTGGGGGTGTTCCTAATTTGCATATTCATCTAATCTGGGCTTCTTGTTGATGGTAAATGTGTAAGTGATTCTGTGTTTTTTTTGTTGTTTGCGTCTAGTAATGTTTTATGTAAAAAAAAAATACATATATCAAAATTGTTTGGCTGAAAAAAAGTAATTATTTAAAACTAATTAGCAAAAACAAGAATAGCACTGATTGAGATGAATAACAAGAGGCAGTGGGAGGGGGGTGTGGTGTTGGTAGGGGGTGGGGGTGGGGTCATTTGCTATTGGTTGGTGTCACTAAGAGTGTGAACAAGCAGTGGGCCCAGAGCCAGCATCTGGGCTGGAGCTCATTATCATTCAGCCCGGGCCAACACACACAAAACCACGGAGCTGAGCTCAGGGGACGAGGGATCGCTCTCCAGTGGGACTGTGTGTAATCTCCTGTCACACCAGCTGAGCCCATATTGATGAGAATATTAAAGCTGTGTAGACCTAGCTCCTCTCTGATACGTTCCATTAAGCAGTAGCAGATACTAATAAGGGTATATGGGCCTGCCAGAGAGAACGCCCATTTAAAAAAAAAAAAAACATAGCTTTGTTTAGAAATTTCATGGTTGACAACAATTAGGAGGAGGGAGGATGAAAAACCTGCTGCATACTGCAAGCAACAGCAGAGATCGATCTCCACTATGAGGAAGGGGGAGGCTGGACAGACAAAAAAAAATCATTCCCATTTTTGTACAAGGATGCAGATGCCGAGGCTGGGTAAGTCCCAAACGCAGGGGCAAAAAGGCATTATGTTGTGGGGTAGATTCATCAGCATAAGTTAACAAAAATGAAGAAAGCAAGAACTCCCATGACACCCATCACCACAGTTGATATGACATGCTTCTCTCTTTCCCTTTCCTCCTACCACAGTGCTTGCTTCCCTGGGCAATGGCGAGGCTCCCAAGAGACCCATGGCAGTCAGGACCTTTTGGATTAATTGGAATAAACACTGGTGTTGACTCATTCGGCACTTCGAAAAAGATGAAACAACTGCCCTCACTCACACCTGTTCTCCCGCTGTGACGCACGTGCTTGCTCCGACACCAACGTCATCCACCGAACCGCCCTTCTTTCTCTCTTTCACTCCCTCCCTCTTTTTTTCACCTTCTTACCAGCAGTACAGGGCTATAAAAACAGCGATGGCGCAAAGCAAGCAAGTTGATAAATATGATATCGTATACTGTCATGAAGCTGCCGCAATGTGGCGTGTGTACATGTTGTGACTTGTGTGTGCTGGTGGGGGGGGCAGGTTGCAACAAAAGACAAATGAGGGAATGGAAAAGGGACACAGCAGATGTAAATAGAAAATATTAAGAACAATAAAGGGGGAGACTAAGGGGAGGTGCAAATGTAAATACAAATAATTTTTTTTTTTTTTATCAATTTAAAAAAAGAATGCCATCCAGAAGTATCCCTCCTTTTCTATCTTTATGTTTGTCTCACCATTTTTTATTAATAAGACTCTATTAATAAGAAAGTTAAATAGGAGTCAACTGGAAGGAGGACAAGAATTTCGCATTATAACCGCCATTGTTCTGTATTTCTCGCCCTCAGCCTCCCTCGATCCAGTATAAATAGATCCCAAAGGGAGAATTCAGATTAATATTTCCCTCTCTCTGCCTCTCTTTGTGTATCGTTGCTTTTTTTGAATTAAGCGAGATGGTGTGTTGAATTAATTTCGGGGGGGTACCTGCGACAATGCTGGCCAGTTGCTGCGTCCGGCTGATGGGATACAGGCTGCGTGCCTGCACGATGGCCGCCGCGATTTTCTTGGCGTGTTGCTCCTCCCCGTACGCAGCCAGCACACACGCAAGCGCCCGCTGATCTAAAGCGCTGACGGCGTCAGCCGCGCAGGGCATGCCGGGGTACCTACGCACAAACAGGAGCCCAATTAAGCCACTTGACGTCACGAGTTCCTCGCCGACAGGAGCAAAGGCTGACGGCTCTTCGACAACAGCGCAAAGAAAGAAAGAAAGAAAGAAAGAAAGAAAGAAAAAAACACCCTCCCTCACTCCCTCCTCCTCTTTTCTTCCCCTTCCCACTCTGGGAGATGTGGGCTCAAAATCTATAAAAAGAGCATGTGTGTGTGTGAGAGAAAGGAAGAAAGAGGTGGTAGATAGCAAATATATGGATCTCAACCCCAATGTCTAAAATAATCCCACAATTCATTTGTCTTTGAGCTATGAATGGTGGAGTTCTCCGGTAAAGGCACCTACATCTCCAAACTGTGGAAAACAAGTGCAGGAGAGGAGAGAGAGCATACATCCACATGCACAGAATTAAAATGAAGTGCTAGATCTTTAATAAAATTAACAAAGAAATTAAGAGTTGGCACTTACTGAAGCAGAGCTGTTTAAACCGGGAACTTAATAGGCTCCGCCCCTTTCGGTCACATCATTCACCATTACAAAGGTAATCATTGCAATTTAAAGCATTTCAGACTGGATGGAAAAAGACAACTAATGCAATCTAATGTAATAATTTCACCCTTAGAAGCTCAGAGTCAATAGTGAAGTAAGTCTGAAATCAAGGTTAATGGTACTTAAGCACTGAAAACTGAATTTGATTCGTTTATCCAAACTAGCAATAGCAAACTCTTTTCCTTTATACATTTTAGTTGACTTAACACTGCCAACTACACAGAATCAAAGTGTATCTCTTGGACTAAGCATGTATTCGCATAGTCACAGCGAATTATGTAAAACTACGTGCTCATAAGTGGTACATAGGTGAGCATGTAGGCGAGCTAAAAATGGTTAACACAACCTTTTCTTCCTGCACATTTTGGCAAGAAATTGATTAACATACCTCTCCAGTGTGGAAAGAAACATTGAATGTCCACTGTAAAATGCTCATCCTCTATAGATGTCCCTTGAGGGAAAGCCATTCACACAATACTCTTCTGTAATTGGCAGGGGGCCTTGGGATGTAGGCACCGCCTTGGCCTTTTTGCTATCAAAAACGATTCGTGATTTATTTTCCAGAACACGAGGACATTTACGGTGGCATTAGCAGTGATGTTTTGTTACTTACGTGGGCACAATACATAGCGGTAGAAGCATTACTCAGACGTGAAGGGAAAAGAGCATAAACCACCTTTTCTTCCCTTTCAAGGTCAGTGGGAGTTGAATGAGTGCATCACGTGGCCTTAAAGTTTAGTTGCTGTTGGTAGTGTTGGGCGATGAGAAGAGAAGGATTAGCATTTACAGACTCTGTGGGCTGGGCCTCACTCGACCTGCTCAAAACTTTTCTCTCTCTCTCTCTCTCTCTCTTTCGCTTGCTCTCTCACTGTCTTATTCTTATTGTCTCTTTCTCTCTCTCCCCACTCCATCTCGCCCCCAGAATAATTCAAGACTCAGTCATTGTGGGTGTTTTATCCAGTTCATTACCATGCAGCAAACTTCTCTCTGACTTCTTTTAAAAAAAAAAAAAAAAAAAAAAAAAAAAATTGTATCCATTTTTCAAAATGATGAGAGGGACATTATATAGGTAGGTAATGAGGCCTTTGTTAGATGAATGAATATTCATTCTGGCAAGTACAAGAACCCACAAGTAAACAAAGGAAATGGCTGCTATTAGCAATGGCAAACTGTTTTTCTTTGTAAATTTTAGTTGGTTTAACATTGGCAGCTATGCATAGAGACAAAGTGTGTCGCTTTGAGCTGGTACATTTTCATATAGTCACATTCTTCACAAAATTATGTAAAATGATGTGCTCATAGGTAGTAATTTTAGATTGTGTATTTGGGAAAACTTGTTGCTCATCGAGTTGACTTATATCCTATTCTTCTGGCTTCTCTTCATGTTTGCATAAACAGTTTTTTTCTCGGGACTGGAGCTTGATAATGTCGGGATCATTTTTTTGTAAGGGTGTTATCTCTCCATTAGAGAAAGCTTCCAGAGTGTGGGTGGCTGATTCATCCTGAAACAGCCTTACAGCTTAAATGAGGGGAGATTACCATCATACTCACACACCTACTCGCCCACACTCTAGCTTGTAAATACCCATTTCACACTCTCTCCCTTTCCCTTTCTCCCAGCGTCCCTCTCTTCCCCATTTTCCTCCCATCCTATTTCTTGTGTACTCGAGGGAATACCCTTAAAGAGAATGCCTTAGCAATGTCCCTCATGCTTGGTTTAACAGGTTTTGGTGTGTATTTCTATGTAGTGCTGAACACTTGAGCTATCCTATCATTAAGAACAGCTGACAAACTCACAAGGACTCCAGAGTCCAGGGCTCCTAAGTACATCTTTCTGGAGTACTTAGTCATCTATGTATTATATCAAAATTTAATTAGTTAATTTCTTCCTGCACAAATTTTTTTTTTGCTGATTTGAGGCAGAAGTAAATAGATGTAGGCAAAAGTATGAGATATACCGGACTACTGATCATGTACTGTAGGTAACTGTACTGATGAAATAAACTTTGAAGTCTTTTTCAATAAAGTTATTTCAATTGTTTGCAGGAATATAATTATTATTAAAGAATTAAAGGTTTCTAAAGGGTTCTTTGAATGGTGAAAACTTCAAACTTTTTAAAGTTTGGGTTCTACTTGGAGACCTTGTAGGGGAATCTCTGCTATAAGGTTTTATATATTACACGGCAGATGTAAAATTTCCCCCAGAACCTTTTGGAACCTAGACGGAACCTTTTTTTCAACAACAGCAAAAATGGTAGATGTAACAGCAAAAACAACATTAACTGAAATAATGTTGGTAGTCAGAGCTGGTCTATGTAGCAACATGAAAAAAGTTGTATAAGGCACCTGTCTCCATCCATTCGCATGTCCAGTGGTCCATCCTTGCTGAGAGAGAAGCCCCTCTCTGCCATGTCCATCTGCATTGATGAGCAGCCAGCATCCAACAGAGCAGCATCCACACTCCCATTTCCCAAACCAAGCCCGATGAGGATGTCCTTTAATTCACTAAAACGCCCAAGAACAGGCTTGACCTGGCCCCTTCAGAGAGAAAAAAACACAGAATGAGGCAAAAATACTCTTGAATATGTTGCTTTCAATGACCTGCTAGACATAACCAATAGTGTCAATAGGAGCCGCTCCCCTGAAACTGCTCTATGGACCTTTTTGTGGACACCCGGAATTCTGCAAGAGCTGCCAGCAAGTCACCAGTTTGCACTTTGTTGGATCTATCCCCAGCTTTTGACTCAATAAATCATGGCATTCTTACTCATCACAAATATCCTTCAGTTTATTGTCATGAAAGAGTCCAAAAAGAGTCCACGTTACCTCAGGCAACAACTTGGCCCACTCTTCTCACTATAAACCACATCATTGGAACCAATGAAACAACCAAACAATTTCTACCACTGTTATGCTGCTGGCATCCAACTCTACCTGTCCTTCCTGCTCAACTCTATCTGTCTGTCCTGCTTCCTGCTCAACTCTATCTGTCTGTCCTGCTTCCTGCTCAACTCTATCTGTCTGTCCTGCTTCCTTCTTACACCTTAGGCTAGTTACAGACTGCTGAGAAGTAGCACTTCAGCGTTCTATTTTCAGTTCATTTCTTTATTTTCTTACAAAAATGACCTGCTAGACCAACAATTGGCTTCCAAATAAGCCACTTCCCTGAGACTGTCCTGGAAACCCTCTTCAGCTTTTGACTCAGTGAAGCATGGCATCAGAGGAACTATTCAAGCCTTAGAAGATCTAGATTTGTAGTACATTTCCTTGTCCAGACACTGATCATTGGAGGACTGGACTGCTGAAACTTTCTATTGGTTGAACAAGGGCATTGCGCTGATAAATCTGACAAATGGTCCTAGATGGAGTAGTGGATGTGGTTCTTCCACCAAGCAGAATAACAAATGAAACATCATCTACTTGTACAATGACACCCATCAGGTCCTGCATGACATTCGAAACACAGCAGTATTTGCGTGAATGACATGTATTTGGGGCCACCATCATATATTGTTACCTATATTCTTACCAAAAAGGTTTCATTGAACACCCTAAAGGGTTCCTTGGTTTGTCCCTCTGGGGAAACCTTTAAGGTCCTGTGCAGTCCTGTGTATGTCTAACAAATTGTTTCCTTCTGAGAAAGAGTTCCTTTCAGAATATCTATTCCTATCAGAATCCTAAAAAGAGTTCTTAAAAGAGAGTAACAGTTTTTTCTCAGAGTTCCCCAATGGTGAAATGAATTGTCTGGCTTTTACATATTTGCTCTGCAGATTCTCTCACAACCTGAAATGACTGAAGACTCAGCTCTTTCAAAATTGCTTTTATACTGATGTAGAAGCACCCTCTGCACTGTCACTCCAAGTGTGGTTTTGTGTTTATTTTCTGCGTCCTCTTTTTATTCTTTGAGGTGACAGATGACCTGAGTTCCTCACTGTAACGCATATTATCCTATTATTTCTGTTATTACTATTATACATTACTTCACAGAAATTGTTTAAAATTAGCCTTACAAGATTGTATTTAGAGCATTGTTTGGGTGTTTGTACTGTTTTCTTACTAGTACTAGAGTTCCTGAACACTAGTATTGTCTTCAATGCTCACAATTAGTTGTGGTTCTCTATTCATACAAAAGATATCTTGTACTTGTTTCTGGTCAAAGGCAGAAACTTACAGCATATGTTCAGCTCCTTTAACAGCTAAATGCTTGGATTGTATTCCGCGTCAATTGTCAAGTGCACATATGTAAAGAATGAATAAGGGCAAGAAGAGGTATAAATGCAGAGAAGTGTGGATCCCGCTATAAAATTCTGGGGAATCTCTGGCCTCATGCTGCCTGAGCCTCATGGATTCAGGAACGGAAAGCAAACTGTGACAAGTGCACTTCTGCTGTAGTGTGGAGCTGGTTACCCAGTTGCTAAGGTCCTAGTGGGCGTCTGACTACTGCAGTTCATAAACTATTGCTGAGAAAAAGAGAGAGAGAGAGAAAGACAGAGAGAGAGAGAGAGAGAGAGAGAGAGAGAGAGAGAGAGAGAGAGAGAGAGAGAGA
>JAQMYM010000023.1:6086668-6100859 GCA_030014255.1 Parauchenoglanis ngamensis
GTCTGACTACTGGAGTTGATAAACTATTGCTGAGAAAAAGAGAGAGAGAGAGAAAGACAGACAGAGAGAGAGAGAGAGAGAGAGAGAGAGAGAGAGAGAGAGAGAGAGCGACCAAACCAAATAAAACCAAATAATATGCATCCCACAGGGAAGGTAACATTCCATTTGTTTATCACCTTGGAGACACCGAGAAAAAGAGAGCTGGGGTGGGGAAAGAGATTTGCTGCAGCATCCAAGTTAATTCGGCACACGCCAACATGCACTGAGACTATGTATCAATGCTTGCATGCACTTTAACATGCGTGTTGCTAGAGATGGTTTAATTTTGCAGTGGAAGTAAAAATTAGAAAGCAACACTGAAATCTTTAATTATTCAGATTGTCACACTGCAATTTTTTCTGCTTATACTTCAAGCGCTGGCGGACTGATTAGAAAATATACTCAAATGAACGGTCTTGAAGTCTAAGATAAAATGAGAGGACATTCGCTTCATTGTGATATCTTCTCCTCTCTCTGTCACTCCCGAACTCCATACATTTTTCATGTGACCTTTTGTAGGTTGGTGTGCAAATGAAGCATGACCCAGGTAAGCAGCTATAGGTCACACAATTCAGCAAAGGAGGACCAGGAGAAGCAGGAGGAGGAGGAGGATGATGAGGAGAATCTGTATACAAATATATACTGTATACAAAAGGAATGATGTCTGACCTCAAGGCCAACATGTTTCATCTGGCCATGCTCCCCATCACATACCACAACAGGAGATCCTTTGGCTTCTTGCGGAACATTTTACCGTGATGCAAGGAAGGAGAGGGGAGTGACAGAGGAACAAAACCTCCTCCCTGTTCTGCATGAGCAAAAGTCCACTTTCTCTCCCACACATTTCATCTGGGGGCTCTACCCATCAGGCCATGCAGCGCCTGTGCCTGTACGCCCACGAGCCAGCTTGAAAGATCAAGGGCAAGTCTGCACCCACAGCCAGGGCTTCCCTCACTCCTCTCTCCCACCATTTCTCTCATTAATTTGTCAGAGAATCTATAGCGAGGCATTTTCCTGCTCGCCCACACATGCTCACGACGGGACCCACCATGGATCAGTGGGTTTGGAGAGATAGAAAACAAGTGCTTGGGCAGCCACCTCTACCCTTTTCAGTGACAATGCACAGACAATTTAAGGCCTCAGAGGTGCCAGGCTTTGCCCTGAATCTTAAGCCCTGGATCTGATAGCTTTAATGCCTTCAGCTTCACCAGTTTTTATCTCTTCGAGTAAAGCCCCAAGTGGTCAAACAATAAGAAAAACAGCTAGGCTCAGATGCCACTTCCAGTGACAAGAGTTACGAGATTATCATGATACAGTTTTTAGGATTTCCACCATGTCCTGAGATTTAAACAAAAAGACTCTCATGGCTCTAACGTTTATAATTTAAATCATTTTTGGTGTCTGGGAAAATTCTTAAATGATGTGGAGTGGGTAATCACACAGCATGACACAACAGAAGACCAGTGATTTTCTTGAAGCCGACTAAAACTTTGAACTTTGATAATAATAGATTGAAAATGTCAGTGAGCAATGGAACCTTTACAAATGCTTTGCTTGAACGATTTATTGGAAAACGGACCCATTGTGGCATGTCTTCAGACAGACCACTTCAAAACGCTAAAACATAAAAAAATTCAAAAGTAAATTTCAAAGATTTGCATTTCTTCCTACAAATTGGTAATCTGCCCAACACCTGCAGATTTCTCATAATTAAAGCTTTGACTGGGACTTTAGATGGTTTTGGCCATAGATATGTAAATGCTGAAGCCTCAGTAGACAAAGCCAGACAAGTCAGCAGTGTTGCAATTTCAAAACAGTTAACTTTTCAAGTTAAGCACATTTTGTCTTCAGTGTAATTTAGAGCATTGTAATTTTCTCCTCAAAAAAACATCACTGCAATGTTGGAATTGCCAACTCCAAAAGTCATAAGATTTGATTAAGAAATAGCGATTGAATACTGTTGACAGTTTTTCTAGTGTGTTTGTCATGATGTATATAATAGCTAAGGTTAGCATGCCTGTCAAATTAGCCGTAGTTAATTTGTTTTGTTTGTTTTTGTTTTACAATTTCCGATATGTGAATTAAAAATACATGTCCTAGAATCTAGTCTAAGATTTAGACTAAATCAAAATATCTACAGTGCATATATTAATATATAGAAGTGTATGCTGACTGTAACAAAGATAACTTTGTGAAAATTAACTCAACACAACAATGCATGTCACAGCAGAATTTATCTGTCTATTAACAGTATACTGGCTTACAGTCAAACCTGGCCCATAAGGACTATTTGTGCTATTAAATATAACAAAATGTGCATAATATCTATATAATAAAGAGGTCTGCTTCAGTGCTCTGAAAGTTAAAAGAGCTGTTGGGTGGGGGGAATAAATAAATTACATAAAAACCAACTGCAGTGCATCTCTTGCTCATTTTACCCATGGAAGGAAACCTCAGTGATATGCCCTGCAACTGGCAGATCAATAACTGAGAAAAATAACACTGATTAAATTGGGAGAAAAAGAGAATCCCTAGGCTGACATCCTGCCCGACCACCCTGCAACCTTCTGTAAGATTTTCTCTCATATACACAAAGCAGTTAACACTACACGCTCACAATGATGGTTAAACAGAATTAAAAATGGTAATGCTTTGTGCTTGTCATGCAACTCAATTCATTTAATTACTGAATTCGATAATTAGTTAATTAGTCACTGAATTTAAATGCAGTACAAAATGCCAGTACTATACTACATGACAGGTATTTTAAAGCAAACAAGTAATGCAAATAAGTTTGTTCTGCTTAAAACATTGATTGAAGATGATGGTGTCTAAATGTTTGATGACACTGACACAGCTTGTCGTGACACACACTGTCATGGCTGTTAAAGCCCAGTGTTTATGACACATCTATGCAGGCATTATGTCAAATGGTATTGTGTGGGATATTTGATAAATGGCTTGATGTAATTAATTTGACATTGTGAGAGGCCACTGAAAAGTGCACACACATGCACACATACACGCACACACGCTGTCCCCCTTACATATAATAATAGTCAGCATTCATAAAACCCATAGTTTCTCACTGTACTAGTGACCATGGCAACATGTGACTTGGTGGTGTTATATTTTTTAATTTTTAGCATGTTTTATTCAGGTACAGAAGATATAAATAACTGTGTGTTTATATGTGAACAGACCAGTGATGCAAGGAAAATGTCTGAAATTACAGAATTATGAAATAACAAAGAAATGGATGAAATCTCACACAATATATTCTGCTGTGATGTTTAAATCAAGGCTAATATACAGTTACATACAGAATTTTACACTGACCATAAACATGAATATCTTGGAAATATTGGGTTTCAATGATTTCTTTGTACTATTGTTTTTCTTGGGGAAAATGAACGTACAACATACATTGTTAGTAGAAAAAAAATAATTTTGTGGACACAAGTTTTAATTTATTTTGGGTTTTCTGAAATCAGAGGGTCAAAATTGTACATACAGGGTCAAAAATATACATACAACACACCTACTATTTGGTTAAATGTCCCTTAGCAAGTTTCACTTTGACCAGATGTTTTGGTAGCCATCAACAAACTTGTGGTAGAATTCAGGTGGTCTATTTGACCATGCTTCTTGATAGAATTGATTGAATTCGATTAAATTTGTTGGTCTCCTGGCATGGACCCAACTTTTAAACACAGTCCACATATTTTAGATAGGACTGAGGTCAGGAGCTTTGATGTGTGTTTGGGGTCACTGTCTGGAACACGCAATTGTGTCCAAGTATCTGATGGTTTGCAGTTATGCTGAATTCTGAGATAGTCCTCCTTCATTATTCCATCCGCATTGTACAATGCACCAGTTCCACTGGCAGCAAAAAAGTCACAGAGCATGATGCTACCACCACCATGTTTAACAGTTGGTACAGTGCTCCTCTGTAACTCTGGTCATTGAAGACAAACAACTCAATCTTTGTCTCATCTGACCAAAAAAATCTCCTCCAGAAGGCTTTTTCTTTGTCCATGTGGTCAGCTGCAAACTTCATTTGAGCCTGAAGGTGCAAGGGCTTCTTTCTTGGAAGGCAGCCTCTCCGTCCATAGCAGTGTAAAACTCACTTGGCTGTAGACTGTATTTCAGAAGCTTGCAGTTCATGGCAGGCCTGTTCTGGGCCTGGGTTGTTCCTGACCATCCAAAACAATTACCTCTCAGCTAAAGGTGACAGTTTGGGTCTTCTTCCAGACCTTGGCAAAATTGCTACAACTCTCTTTAACATGTAATTCACTTGTAACTTGTAATTAATTGTTATTCACTTCACCAAAACCAGTGGTTTTAATGTTATGGCTGATAGGTGTATAGACTCTGCAAGTAAGTGAACACTCTTCTGCTTTGCTGTGGCCATTTATAATCCAATCAGCAAAGGTCCAGAATGTGTTTTAGTGTTGCTGGAGTCAGACGGGGAGCATGGGCTCCTGGCTGAACAACTGGTAGATTTTTGGGAGATGGCAGGACATCATAGGCAACCTTGATGGTAACACCCACTCAATGTCTCAATCACCTACAGCTCTTTCCAGGAGCTCTTCCAAGAGATCACTTTTATCTACTTCTCATCTCATCCATTCCCCTAGCCTTGCTTAAGCCATGGGCTTTGTGCACCTTAATGCCTCCTCCTGTTGACATATCTCTTACACCACAAGCCTGCGTCAAGTAGCCACCACAAGTAGCATTTTTCCAGACTGGAGTGCTGGCCCCAGGGCCAAGACCATTCCTCCCTTTACCATACGGCCCTATGCTGCTGACGTACCTGGGAAGATCCAACTACTTCCTTACGTATGAGCTGGAACCACTTCCTTACATTCCAGCTTTTCCACCTTTGAGATTGGAGCTTCATATAGGATTAGTGGCCACGAGCCATTGGAGGACCCCAAATTGCATAGTATTCTATCAATGCTTTCCAGGCCACTGACAGCATCCTTCCTGAGCTGATGTAATTGATCTGTGTCTTTGAGGGATGCACTGTATCACTCACCTAGGCTCTTCACAGGTTTCTCAGAGACTGCTGGAATCATCTCATCATCAATGTAGAAGCACTGGTCTGACAGCCTCCCCTTAATGAGTCTTGATAGGGCCACCATGATCCTGAAGAAGTCAAAAGGAGTCCAGATGAGGTTGTGATGGTCTGAGCCAAAGGCATTGGTGAGGTCCAGGAATACCACATGAAGGTCTGTTCTCTCCTTCTTGATGACCTTGAGCTGATGCTAGATGATGCTAGCCTGTTCTAGGCACCTGGAGAAGCCTGGGATTCCAGCTTTCTGGATTGAAGTGGCTCAATCAAATGGCTTCTTTGCAGGTAACCTGACAGCCTGTAAGCAACCACACTAAAAAGGATCCGCCCTTGAAATGTAGAAGGCTAATCTGGTAAAACTGGCCAATTTATGATGAATCCTTTTCCTCTGGGATCAGGATTCCTCCAGCTATCTGCCAGGATGTGACTATCTCCTGTCATACCATCTTCATAAGCCTTCAGAGGAATCACAGGATATCTGGGGCATTTTTATGGAGCCTGTATTGGATGCATACCCCGCTTAGCTGACTAGTGTCTGGTCTTGATGTGCCGTGTCGGGCTTGACCGTCACCTTCCCAAACAAATGCTGTTGACGACCAGGGGGGTGAAGGGGGAGCATGGGCGCTGATGCTCATCTGCCAAATTCCAAGCACTGCTGCAGGCACTGTAGCAACCTGGTTGTGCCACCAAGTGTATTGGCCTGGAGTGCAGCTTAACAGGATGTGTTTTAGTGTAGCTGGAGTCGGGCATGGAGAGCACATGTGGTCCTCTATGTACCATTGCCTAAGATTTAAATGAATTAATTTATTTATTTATTCTAAATAAAGAAATGTGATTACAAATAAGAAAATGCCATTTGAACCTGTGGTTTAGCCCAATCCTTTGCTACTTCTGTTACTTTTAAAGAGACTTTAAAATAGCGGTACCATTCCAAACAACTGGCCCAAAAGTACTATATAGAATTGTACTAGGATGTAACTTGTTCAAGCAAATTTCAGATATATTTTGCATGTATATTTGTATATCTACTACAAACAACACATATTTAAGTTAGGTAGTGATGTTAGTTGTGCTGTATGGGATGTGTTTAAATTAAGTTATGGACATGTAGTGAGGGGATAATACCGAATGTTTTTGCAACAACAAAAAAAACACATTACAGGCATGTTATCTAACATTGCATTGCAGTTGACAGCAGAAGAAAATGTGGTAGATTTTTTCAGACCTAAAGGCAAGTGCTTGTCTTCAAAGGGGATGGAGCACCCAGAAATGAATATAGAGAACTTTCCATGCATAAACATTGACTTCAAACATTGACTTTTCTATACATACTTAAATTTGAGCCAGATGAGTGAACAACATAAGGGTAAAATAACTGAATAGCTTACTATATGACTTTCACAGTATCCACCCTTAGGGCTGCTAAATTGTGACCAGGGATTAAACCAAGCTTTAGGTGTTAAGAAAGCCTTCAGAGTTGGGGATTGTTCATCCATTTATGTGAAATAAATTGCTGATTGTAGTAGACTGAATTAGAATTAGTATTATTTGCATTTCCATCCATTTATAGTTAGATGCTGAGTTTCAATTATCATTTATACAAGCCAATGCTGTAGAATGCGCAGCTACTCAATGTTCAAAGTCCCCAACTCATTGCAGAACTTTCAGAGAGTTTTTAGGAGCTTCTTTTAGGAATCCTGTCTTTTTTTGAGAAAGTCAGGTCATTGGCATATATACATGCAGATCTGACAGCTCTTTATAGATCCAGTTGGATATCAATGATTTGCGCAATACCTGGGGATGACAAGAGTGCCTAGCAACCCAGCAGGAGTGGGAGGCAGCATGTCACAACTCACAGTGGTACAGAGAGAGTGGGCAGCACGGCAATGACCGCTTTTGTCTGCTACCCAAGATCAAAAACACCTGCGAGCCCAAACTCTGACTGAAACTCTCACAGAATGAGTAAATGGTGCACATATAATCGGCAGGAGCTAAGCTGCTGGCTTCTAAAGAGTGACTTTCACTTCATTCATACATAATGCATCCATTATCAACATTAAAACTAATGCGTCATTGACAGTGCAACAAGCAAAGGTCCCTAAAGTGGTACCCTCTTAAAAGTCCTTTCAGTATCTACACTGCCATGGCTTTCATACAGTAATATTGTTTTCTTTCCTCTCTTCCTTGTTTCTCCATCTCTATCTTGTTTCTCCAGCAGTGTCAGGTTCAGCTCCAGCATATCCACATTTCTCCATAGAGCTATTAATTCACAAAACCATCAGGAACATGCAAAGCCCTTGCATAACATCTTCTTCTTCTGATTTAAGTGACTTGCGTAAGCTCTGAGATCACACAAGTATCATAGGAAAACTAGAAGACTTGTTTGTGAGAACATATGCCAATGCATGCACGTTTGCTCCAAATAAAGCATTTTAATTGCTTTAAAGGACTGGTCTATTTATAATTGTTCAACCTACGATGCTGATGTCATTTGAAGGAAAAGGTGGGCAAGAACAGCATGCATCCTGCCCGGTTCAATCCCACTCGGTTCTGGAAAGAGAAAAAGCAGCAACTCTTCGCACACTGAAATCAAGTGAGTTAGAGCTAAAGGGGCTAATGGTTCCAGACCTGGGAACTGGAAAGTTTGGAACCTTGTATGAGACTATGAAACAAACATTTGAGTACATTTAAAACTCTTAAAAGTTTAAGTAAAAAATGTTTTAAAAGTATGAGCATCCCAAGAGATCTGAATTGGAATTGTGTCGTCATTTCAAATTGCTGTCCACAGTGCAAAGCCAAAACAAGAATAATATTCTAAGCAGACTTAAGGGTTTCTGTTTGTATAGGATATGCTTTAAAATGAGGATGGTTGGACAATTGAAAGGGTCTTCTTTTTGTTCAGTATTCAGTTTTTTTCAGTAATATCCTAGCTCAGGGGAATACAACTAAAATTTGTGAATTCCTTGGTCAGTCAGGATAAGCAACTAACATGAATGAACATTGACAACAATTACATTTTAAAGTCTATCCATTAGTGATTAGATGGCTATACATAAGTAGTATAAATACATAATATACATAAACACATATGACTGGACATGTTGTGGATTTCCTTCTCAAGCGCACTTTACACTGCTCTCATTGGTTTTGTTTGTTATGGCCACATGCCTTTGCTTTGGCTTCTTATCAGTGGTTTGTTCCCCTAATGGGTACACCTGTACAGAGTTCAGTCCTTATTATATAAGGATATACCCATGTGTTTCTGAGCCTGCTGTTTCCTTGTTCTACATTTTGGTTTTCCAACTCGATACAATGTGTAATCTAGTTCAATCTTTTTTTTAAGGACATGTTTTCATATGTGTTGACCCCTGCATCAAACTATGACTATCATATTTGGACTGCCTACAATAAATCCCACCTGGAGTACAAGCATTTTTATCCTGTCTTCATACGAGAGGCCACAACAAGTCCCAACAAAGGATCTGCTCCAATGGATGCACGTTTAGGAAATGTTGATTGGGTCTACAATAATTTTTGTGCTTGTTTCAATTCACTAAAATTCTTTGCTGGGTCCGTATCCAGACCGCAGCACACCAGTTGACAACCCCAATCTAGGTCACACATTCACTTTTACAATAAATGAAGCAGTAACCAAATACCTCTCCTGGGCACTTTTTAGAAACCGAGAGCTTTTTATATCCGTATATGCACTAACTTACTGTGAGCATCCATTTTTCCCCAACCCCAAGCAATTGCGTAAATGCTCTTAGCTCAGAAATAGTCTGTTCTCAGAACGTCCGAAAATACAGCATTCCCTGTTGTCATGAAAGTAACGCAAGTTCTGAAATATTTTAGCAGAATGGCTTAATATTCAGTTTATCTTCTTGATAAATTACTTCATTTCAACATTACACTGTATCATTTGTATAGGGTTGAAAAGACAATAAAGCCACTTGAACTTGAACTTCTGGAAAGTCAGGTTTATTTAAAGAAGAGACAATTTCTTGTCATTACCCAAAGATTGATAAATAACATGCAGTGCAGGGTGATTTGACATCAAATGAGGAAAGCAAATGAATGCTAAAGAACAATAATTGGGCTGGATTAATTAGTGCAAAGCTGAAAACATCAAGGTATACGGTGAATTATGAACGTGCAAAGAAGTAACACATTGCCTGCAACCAACCTGAAAATAAGTCAGTCTGTCATCCCCAGGTTTGCATTAAAAAAATGACAAAGCTTTTCAGTGTAAGCTGTTAAGCCGGATGCATGCTTGAGTGTCCACTTTGAATAATCGAAAAGCAACAATTTCCTGCTGGCATAATATAACGTGACCCCTGACCACCTCAACAACACCAATTTATAAATGTTGTCCTCAAATTCATTTCTCGTCTCACAGCCAGTGAGCAAGAGAGCACAGAAAGAGGGGGATTAGAGATGTTTTCTTGTGGAGGGCAAACTGAATATGTTATGTGTACACTGTATGCACCAAGCCTGGTGTAGGATTATTACTCATTAATAAAATATGTGCATCCTACTGAAAAGTAGAAATTGCCCTCTTCCTGATGCTGTCCTTAGCAGCTTATCAAACTAGCACACTGGATAGATACCGCTGTGTAGCTTTATCCATTAGTGTGTGTGTCAAGTGTGAGAGACGTGCTGTTCCTTAAGCAAATCAAGCATGAAGCCTTCCTCTGTACTGCCCTGCTCGGACACCGCACCTACGTCACCGCAGTCAGAGACAAGATGCTGATTGACTGCTTTCAACTGGGGAATGCTGGCAAAAAATAACTACAGAACAAGTCCTGTCAGGCACACCCAGATCCAAGACACACAATCACAAGCAAGCACACAGACAAAGCCATACACAAAGGCGTCGGGTGCACTGCCTTTAAAGAGAGCACGTCTGTCACTGAAAGACTGAACTCTAACAAGTTTCTTTTTTCCCCGACCTTGAAAAATTGAGCTGCTGGAAAAGGCTTCATTTGAGGAAAATCAAGAAAACATTACCACTTGTATAAGCCTTGTGGCTGTGTTTATTTGGAAGCTGCATGAGATACACTGTGTATGTGTCATGTGATTTGGACCATTTGGTATTTATCACTAATAAAAACATTACATGGCCCTTCAGTATACATACACACGCAACATATACTGTGCCTTAGTAACCGCTCAAGTGGCTCAGGACAGAAGGTGCCGCTGTCATCTCTGACGTGTTTATTTTAGTTGACATTTGTGTGTGTGTGTGTGTTTGCACGCGTGTTTGTACTATATTTGTGACTAACTAATATTAAAAAATTATGGCAATAAAAATGGTAAATAATTTAGCAAATCCAAATACAGCTGTTTTGTCCTGTAAGTAAATTAGGAGAAAGCAGCGTAGGCTACAAGATAGGAGGAGATATGAGAGGGAAAGGGAAAGGGACATGGAAGAAAATGGGAAAGGGAAAAGGAAAAGAAAGCGAGGTCAAGGCAAACTAAAAGACAGGAGGAGATATAAGGAGAGAGGAAAGAAAATGGGAAAGAAAAGGGGAAGGGGAAAAAGAAGGAGAAGGGGAGAAATGGGAAGATGAAGAAGAAGTGAAAGGGAATGGGAAGGGGAAGAGGGAAGGAATGGGGAAATAAAGGGGAAGTGGGAAAAGTAGAAGGAGAAGCAAAGGTGAAGAGGAAGGAGAAATGGAGGTGATGGGGATGGGGAAAGGGAAAGGGAAACAGAAGGGGATGAATGGGAAGAAGAAGGAGAAGGGGAAAGGGGAAAAGAAGGAAAGGGGGAGGGAAGTGAAGGGGAACAGGAATGTGAAAGGGAAAGGAGAAGGTACAGGAGGAAAGGAAAAGAAAGGAAAGGAAAATGTGAAAGGGTAATGTAAAGAGGGGTGGGAAGGGTAGAGGATGAAAGGGAAGGGAAGAGAATGGATGAGGAAATAGAATGAAGGGTGAAAGGAATGGAAGGAATTGGAAGAGAAAGTAACAGGAAACAAAAAAAAAGTAGAAGAGAACAGAAGAGAAGAGAAAGGAAGAGAAGAGAAGGGAAGATGGGAACTCTGGGGTGTGTGGGCCTGCGTACATTTGCTAGTTGCTAGTTTTCTTCAGCTTCTCTCACTCCTTGCATGTGTGGGAGTCTGAGGCTCAATTGTCACGGTATACATAGCTGCTGATGGAACACCTTGTCATAATATTCTCTCATCTCTCCCCCTCCCTCTTGCTTGTTTCACGTGTTCCTGAGGCTGCAGCAGTTCCCCTGAGACAGGTTTCCCCAGCATCGACGTAAGAGAAGGCTCTCTGCCCACGCTGCAGAATCAGGAACATCTCATTTCCATCCACCCTCATATACTCCCTCGCTTGCACGAGGCTGAACACCTTCTCTTTCTTGTCTCCCCTTTATTAACCACTATTTCTCTCTTGCCAGCTCTCTTCCCATCCTCTCTGTCTCTCTCTCTCATCATCATCCTCTCCCCCGAGCTGAAAGCAGGGAGAACCTGTGTGGGTGGAAGCGTCTCTCCCTGTCACTGAAGCCTTAGGCCCACATTGACAAATGAGGCATCGGGGCTTCTCTACCGAGCGTGGGCGTGAGTGGGGTTTCTGGATCTCTGCAAACACAGAAACCCTGGCTGCTAGTTAAATGATACACACAGAAGATGGAAGAAGACGATGGGTGGGTGTGAAGACAGGGAAAAGACTTATGGTCTGTCTATCTTCAGTAAAGAAGATAAATGCAACGCCAATGTTGAATACACAAACAGAAGCTCCGTTCTTACCACTCTGCTTTTAATCAAGTCCTCAGCAGCCTCAAACTAGCAGAACTATCTAAAGTTATCAATGTCGCAGCGCAGTGATTCTTTAGCATATAAAGGATGGAATCGCACGCCTTTTAAGTTAAAATAAACTCCATCAATACAAACAATTAATAATTAGGGCCATGCCAACATAGTTACCTGCTATAATTACAGATTTGTCTAAAATATGACATTCAAATTGGTGTTGTACCTTCATTTAGACACCAAAGTGGAATAGAAGATGTCAATCAAACAAGTAAGAATTTTTAATGAGATGGAAAAAAAAACTCACGGGTATTCCTCTGCAAGCTGCTGCGAAAAGCCAAATGCCACAGGATCGCGATCCATAGCCACCAAGGTCACACCTGGAACAGATCTCAGGATGGCCTTGCTGTGACCTCCACCCCCGAAGGTCATATCTAAGACAACCTGTTACAAGGAAATGAAAGATATCAGAGAAATGTAATGTGGAGTAATGTCAAAGCCACTCTTTCAAAAGAAAAATCCACCATATTTATAATCAATATGTGATCATCAGTGGTGCAGAGGTTTATTTTACGATTTTGGAGTTGAATTTTTTTAAAACTTCTTTTATCAACACATTGACCTAATTTCATTTTAGTGAACAGTTTCCTACATTACCCACAATGCAGTTAAACTAGTTACTGATAGTGGTGCAAGAAGCTTCATCTTTACTGCTTGCTTCATCTCTACCTAAAGTGAGCGATGCAGCAGCGCTTTATTCCTTTAGTCCGTCTAGCTCTCTCACCTACTCATTTGTACACTCTGCTCAAACAGGTCAGCTTCAATTTTCATGCTAATTCCTCCTTCAACATCATTATGTTTGTCATCCTATAGATCACTAACCAGCCAAGCCGAGTCTCACGAGTCTCAGTGCCATTGTCTTGTATGGCTGCTTTGATTTCTGGAACTTTGAGTCCAGCTCTTGTTGCCTCTACTACTTCTAGGTTGGATTTCTCATCAATGTGAAATGAAAAATGGTGAGTGAGAAGCAAGTTCTTAGGTGGGGATCACACTGACCAGTGGTAGTACCAGAAGAAGCAGCAGATTTTCCATCATTTGCTATGGTTCGGCAGGCCCAAAGCTACTAAGAGCAAAACTGGTATCCATTCTTCCAAGTCTTTTTTTTCTTTTCCATTGTTTCAGTGTAAGGAATTTTAGTGCCTCTCGTTTCTTGAATGAGACAGGAATTTGTTGGAGTCATAAAAGTATTATGGTCTGAGCATTGCATTACGCTCTGCCACTGCTGCTTTGTTTTATTCTCCTTCACCTTATGTGTGAAACAGTAAAACCTAACCTTTACCCCATATATTTGAGATGGCTGAATTTTCTTCTCCTATTAAACATCATTGCAACTGCACTACTATAAGCAATGTCCCCCTGTGACATCACACATCCTCTAACCTCTCTAATGAAAATACAGCATCAACTAACAAATTGTTACCAGAATTAAGCACATCACAAACAGTTCAATATAAACATATTAGCGGAAAGCAAAATGCAAAAAATATCACTGTGGTAATATTTATCAGTATCATTTATCTTTTGAAACCGTTTTATCCTGGTCTGCGTAAATGCTGGATGTGGACTTCAGGATGTGATGCAAGAATACACCATGGATGGGATCCAATTCCATCACTGGGAGTTAAACAACGAATACATAATACCATACGGACATCCCTATTAGTATTGTCTGTGGTTCTGTCTCAAACACTGGACTGATGTTGGATTAGGTTTTCCATAATTAGGTTTTGCTGTGAATGAATGTTTTGCTGAATGCAATGACAAAGATTTTCTACATGAACATACACTATATGGTCAGAAGTATGTGAACATCTAACCGTCACAATCATATGTGCTTGTGGAACATCCCATCCCAGAGTTTGTCCCCCCCTTTGCTGTGGTAACAGCCTCCACTCTTTTGGAAAGGCTTTAAGCTATAGTTTGGAAAGTGGCTGTGAGTATTTGTGCCCATTCAGCCACAAAAGCATGAATGAAATCAGATAAGAAAGCCTGGCATGCAGTTGGTGTTCCAATTTATCCCAAATATGTTCAATGGGTTGAGGTTGAGTGACAGGCCACTTGAGTTCTTCCACACCAATCTTTGTAAACCATGTTGTTCTGAACCTTGCTTTGTGCACAGGGGCATTGTCATGCTGGAACAGGTTTGGGCCCCTTGGTTCCAGTGAAGGGAATTCTTAAAGCATCCATCCATCCATCCATCATCTATACCGCTTTATCCATCTGGGTCGCGGGGAAGCTGGAGCCAATCCCAGCATCT
>JAQMYM010000023.1:6131653-6151677 GCA_030014255.1 Parauchenoglanis ngamensis
TCCAGTCTCTTTTAAAGTCATAACAATAAAGAAATAATTGAATTAGAAGGTGTGTCCAAACTTTTGACCGGTAGTGTGTATACATATTTTTAAATAATAGCTGACTATAAACTTTAATCTTTGTGACGAGCCTTTATGATGCTTTTCTAAAAGATATCATTATCTTAACCACAGGGCTGTTAAATCTTCAAATCTAATTAGTTAGATAGTGTAGATTCGTTTATTTTTTTTTTATTATACAACCACACAGTTGAAAGCTCGAATCTGACTGGTGGGAAGGTGTATAATATTGATCATAAAACAGCATAGCTCAGATAATAGTTCTGGCTGTAACGTGAATGATTTATGATGGTTTATATTAATGCTCTCATTCTAATTCATTAGTATTTCTATAGTTACATTTCTTACACATATGCGCTTTGAGAGAGACAGGGATGGAGAGAGAGAGGCTGGTAAGGAAGCGACTTTTTATCGCAGCTATAACGTAAGAGAAACAGAAACTTGTCTCTCATACGTTCCACAACATTAAAATTGAGTGACATGTCATTTGTTAATAAGTGAAACACTGTAATCACCGGCAAATTGCTGTGGTGTAAGCACAATAACAGACTTCAGACTATATAATAACAACAAACTTGGGGGGTAGTGGCACTCCACTTGCACGTTGTGCCATCTCACACCCCTCTAGCATGCATTATTTTCATAAAAGAGTCCAGCCTGTTGTGTGTAGTTCCTTACTTTAAGCACAGCTCAGACAGTAGATGCGGCTGTAATTCAAACAATATGTCTATAATAACCACATTATCACTTCTATAGTAACAACTCATTCACAGAGGCTTGTATGGCAGACACGGCATACATAAATGTTATTAATGTAACTAATAATTGTTGGTTAAGCTTCCTATTATGAGACATTTATATAACATTTACGGAAGAAGTCCCCAGCGTCAGCACTGTGTAACGGCCAGTAAGTTTTCCGCTTCTCTGGGAAAACTTCAGGAAAAAGGACTTTTTGCTCTTCATGTTTCTCAGTTACATATCAAGATTTTTGCTGTTGTCAGAATGCATTCTGACACAAATTTAATTCCCTAAAAACCTCTGGAAAAAGAGAGGCGGGTGAGGGAACAATCAATTACTGCTGCTATAATGTACATGATAGCACAAAGTATCTTGCCTTAAGGAGACTAGTAAACCACTGTGGTTTAAGAAAAATAAAACAGTCTTTTGTAATGACCCGGAAGAACCTTTATTAACCTAAACGTGGTGCTCCCTTATTTGCAAAGTGACCAATCTAGCTTTGTAAAATGTCTCAAGGACAAGTTTATTAACAAAGACCACAGTAATATACATATATAGCCATGGTCTCTGTGCATATTTTAGCATATCTGAAAATGAACATGATAAATATTCGTGTTTCTTCCTTTAAAATCTAAAGAATCTGGTGTTTTGCAGGACAAAATTCCTTCCTTTTTGTAACATTCAGTTGGAAATAGAATGTACAAATGAATTAAATGCTACTCATGCATGCTCATTCAGGTTATTATGGCAAGAGCCGGTATTAGACAGCATAATAAAACCCTGCGAGCAATGAGCCCAGAATCACAAGGAAACGCTCATTACCTTTTATTTGTAGCGGTCTGTCATAAAAAGTCTTTGCCTCAGGCTCTGAGTCACTTTTCTCCGTCCCCAATGCGATTCCCCCCTTCTCACTGACACCCTTAACCACCCGAGACACCTGCTTCACGTTGGCAAAATAAACTGTCATACATTATAATTCCTGTCACATAAAGCCGCAATGGCTGCCCATAACAAGTAAATCCATCCATAATGGAATCAGCAAGAGTTTGTCACTTAGTCGGAAAATAAGCGAGCGTGAGCCGAAGTCCCCAAAAGGCCAACAATACACGCATTTCGGTGCCACTGACATTCATGTACAGCAAACAAAGCAGTGGGGTTTGTATTTAAGAGTTCTCAATCGGGTGCTTGAGGCCAACTGTGGCACTTTAATTAAACCGGAGGCAGTTTCCAATTAGTCAGTCCAGGCCACGGATGGTCAAGAAAGCTCTGAGTCAGGAAGCTGAGTCATAAAGCAAAAAAACCCAACAACAAAAAAAACCAAACATATTTTCTCTTGTTTTCTCACTCTCGCTTTCACCCAGCGTTCCATCTGAACAGATCTGCCCGTGAGAAGCGAAGAAAGAAACCAAAAAAAAAAAAATTATGAAAATGGGGTCTCAGCATCCACGGACACATTATCTTTTTGTGTCAGATGAGCAGGTAAAAGCCCAGAAAAGATGATGAAGGATAAATTGTAACATGATGGAAAGTCTGAGGAAGTGGGATTTGGCAGATTTGTATAATTATTCAATCTTGGTTCAAACAGTCCAAAAAATCTCAACTGCGTTTACCTAGTCTTATTTTTCTCACCGCAGAAGTGTTCATCAATAGCGTGAACCACAACCCACAGAAAAACAAGCTGGCTGCACCATACACCATAATACACCACTGCCCTTCAACTGCCCTGATCCACCCACCCTCACCCAGTCAACATTAAGCAAGGTTACACCATTGTGCACCCTGATAAACCGACAGATGAGCATCTCCTGGTGAGCCTTCAGCACACATCTGCTGCAATAAATTATAGATTGTGATCATTCAAATAACAACATGCCTGCGGTTTTTGAGCTTTCGTACAAAACCCCAATCAAGGCCATCACTCTATCCAGCTCGATGAGTCACTGCCTGATCCAGCTGTCCATAGGGCATACATCTGATTAGCAAGCCCACGCTCACAAGGTAGGCACAAATGTAAATATTGTAATAAACCCTCCATAATAACTCCATTCCTGGCTTGGTGAGGCTTAGCTTAATTTATTCAAGATTCTTGCTTTTAGAAATATCGGGTAATGGAGAGCGCATGCTTAAGTAACTGTTAATAAAGCTGCACATCAGGTGCACTTTCTCAGAAACCGTTATTCAATTCCTATTCTGCACTGAGGAGTCACTCACATCATTAGCGTAATTATCCTTCACATCATTGCATATTGAGCTTGCATCAAAGGAGTGTGTGTTTTGCTTCACAGCCAGACTAGCACGCATTCTGAGAGAATCATATAACCAGAAATTTCAAGGTTACAGAAAGAATGGATGTCTCCATTTCTTGCAGCGGAGGCCAGGAGTCCAGAATTTCCAGATGGGGGTTACAGTACGCATTTTCCCTGTACATGGGAGGTTATGAGTTTGTCAATTGCCACTCATAGCCAGGAGTCCAAAAGAGTATAATTGGCCCTGCTCTGTGGGTGAGAATGATGGCATTTCTACGCAGGATGTATAAAGAACATGGAGGTTAATGTTCTCCACCAAGCATGTTCAGCTGCCCTCTAATGTTGCATGAGAAGCAATTTGACAAATAGAGAGTGACATGCAGTGGAGTTATGCATGTTCTTCCCATTTCCATGTGGGTTTCCTCTGGGTTGCAAGGTGCCCTGAAATGTTCTGTGGCCTCTTCCAGGGTGGATTCCCGCCTCACACACAGCATTCCATGACAGGCTCCGAATTCACCACAAGCCTGGCCAGGATAAAGCATTACTGAAGATTACTGAACTTTCACATCATTCAGCTGTAAGAAAGAAAGAAAGCTCTTCCCATGCAAAAAAAACAGGTTAATGATCCAGAATGACTGCTGCTTTATAGCAGAGAAAATCACAAAATAAATATATAAATAACGGTAAAGATGAAGGGCATCTCCAGTTAAATATACACCCAGAGATCAAGAGCTATTCAAAATGTAAACTACCGCAAAGGTTTGCAAAAAGGAGGTGCTGAAAGCATTTCCCCGAGAAGTCAAAAATTGGTATGTTGGCATGTGGAATGCTTGAGGGCTCCTGCTGAGCTCACGCTAGGAGGCAGTCCCCTCTGTGCCAGAACAGCTACCTGGTACAGGCGCAATACATTTGGCTAATGAACTCGTGGACTCTGTTTCATGCCGCGCCTCCACCGCCGTTGACGATTTTCTATTCATGAGGGTAATGAGAAGTGGGGATCAGAGAGAGAGTGTAAGAGAGAAAGGGGGAGAGAGGGAGAGAGAGAGAGAGAGAGAGAGAGAGAGAGGAGCAGTGTTCATAGCCACTGATAACCCCACACCAAACTCGCAACCTTACGAGGCTGATCTTAATATCTGACAGTCAATCAGCTCCGCCATCCCTCGCCGGGGTGTTTAATTACAGGGATCAATTATTAACCAGCCTCCTCTTTCAGAAGGACACACTCCTCCAAAATAACACTGCACCAGGCCGAAGGGGATGGAGCAGAAGCAGATGCCTCCGGCCCACAAGCGGGGCTTACGTCCCTGAGAGAAAAAGCTTTACACCACAGAGATCTACGTAAATCGTCTTTGGACCACAGGATAATGAAGATGAGGAAGTGTAATTCCCAAGTGCTGCAAACATTATCACAAGAAAATATCTTGCGTACAGTCCTGAGTTACACAATGGTCTGTTGACGTCACCGCCTGTTAAAAAATAACACCTGGCTTTGCTGTCACTGGGGCTTTCATGCATGGCCTTGGTGTTCATAAATACTTTATGCACAGTATTTAAGATGCAACAGAGAATGTTCGACACCACCTGTTGTATGCAGGAATATTAGGGGGGGGCATCTATCAATATAATGCTTGAGATGCATTTAATTTTTTTATAAATTAGTGTAATAAAGTTTACTACAAAGTATAAAACTGTAAAGTGTAAGGCAGGACGAAATAATGAGACCAAAGCCTTATGTACTGTAATTTAAAAAATGCAACCAATAGTAGTAAACTATATTCATCCAATTGTGTAAAAGTGACTCAAACAGGACAGCACGGTGATGTAGTGGTTAGTGCCGTCACCTCACAGCAAGAAGGTTCCAGGTTTGATCCCCAGGTTGACCAGGGGTTTTAAACTAGATTCTGGAGCATGGCTATGGGGATTTGTGCTCATACAGCCACAACAGCTTTAGTGAGGTCATTCGCTGATGTCAGGCAAGGAGGTTTAGTCAGCATTCCAGTTCATCCCAAAGGTGTTCAGTGGGGTTGAGGTCAGGGCTCTGGGCAGGACACTCATGTTCTTCCACTCCAAGTTTGCCAAACCATGTCTTCATGGAACTCGGTTTGTGCACAGGAGCATTGTCATGCTGGAAAAGGTCTGGGCCTCTTAGTTTCAGTGACGTGAAACTGTATTGCTACATCATACAAAGACATTCTACACAATGATGTGCTTCCGACTTTGTAGCAACAGTTATGGATGTGATGGTCAGATGTCCTTGAAAAACTGTAAAACTACAGTAAAACTGAAAGTGCTCTCTGACAGCTAGCCAGATTTTTCCAACCCTAGAGAACGATTATGTTTGAATGAAATGTTACGGTTGGGTCGACTGTTAAACATTAAGTATGTCATAAATCATACGTTGCGGATAAATTCTGGAATCTGACTGGTCAAAAGGTGCAGATTAATTTTCTTTAACAGCAGCTCTGACTGTAGGTCCGGCTGCAAGGCAAATCCCAGGATTATACTCATTCGGTAGCTCTAATACGTTAATGTTTCTATAGTGATATAACAAAAAGTATTGTTATTTAACAAACAAAAAAATTAAGCTTACTGTAAGAAGAAACATGCTTTTGACAGTTAAACATAAAGTTGGAACTTCACGTGTTAGGATTTTTTACCATTATGCACAAATAAAAATGATAAGACGGACAGAAATGATTTGCCTTAATAAACAGTAACCCATGGGCTTCACCATAGCATCTAAAATAAGACAGGACAGGAAAGGAAAGGAAGCCACAGCATATATTCAAATTGACAGATGAGCTCGTGATTTATATTTAATTAAAAAAAATGTAATATATCATTTTAGCTAATCTTCTTAATATTGCAGCTAATTATCCTTAATTAATTAAGCAATCCAAAGAACATGCTCATGACTCAAATGACTCATTCTGTGGTTTATACTTGTGCAAATCTTGAACTGTGGGCTGATCTTATAGCTTTACTAAATCCAACATAAGACTAAGCCCAATAAGATTGTGCACAAACTTCAGAACGTGCATCACAGATGAGGCACAAAAACAAGGAGCACTTACAAATGCAAATATAATGTTAATAAAACATTAATTTAAACAGTCAAGAACCAGTGAAAGTGACAGACTAGCTTTCACTGTGAATTCAAATCCCAATATTTAGCAATTTCAGTTTTTAGCAATCCTTTACTGGAGTTTCTAATATACCATGGCAAGACATTTTCATCATGATTAAGTTATGCAGATGATGCCGGTCAGTCTGTAAAATAACCCATTCGTACATATAATTTCAAAGACGAGCGAATAAACCTGAAAGCATATTTACCCTAATAGCAAGTTCTGAATACAAGCAGGAGAGATCTATGTTAATGGATTCAGAGGCCATTTAGACACTGAGGCTGGAGGGTTAATGATCGTGACCTTCATCCAGGCTGCATGACACACTAGGATGACATTGCCCTTTAAGATTGATATAGGAGAATCTCCTTTCTCATACCCATCCTTTCACCATTAGAAGAAAAACTGACTTCAGATCAGTAAGGCGTGCCTGCCATTGACAGCTCGTTAATCATCACTGGGCCCGGTAGGCAGCACCGAGGCTGAGGATTCCCTCACGCTTGTCCATGTATGCGTCTGCTGGTCCACCTGCTTGGAACAAAATATTGCCACAGGGACGAGGTGCAGGAGATTCCAACAGGCAATAAAACAAAGCAAATCGCTTGCCTTCGCCATGTGCAGGAAACTGTCAAAAGTGAGGTCACTAAATGAGATGCGACTAGAAAGAAAAGCCTCGCCTGACTTTGATCGCCCGTGGGCAGATTTTAGGGGGATGCCAGCGGTAAGGAATCCATCACAGCAGGGAAGTCTGACCGTGGGTGAACCTGCCTCAGTGAAAAACAGCTCTGCAGCCGAGATGTGAGACTACAAACGTAGGCACTCCATAAGTCTTGGCGAAGAAGCATCAGGAAGAGACATTTGCCTGATAATCAAAGGTGAGGTCAATAGTTAGTGAGTCAGTGCACCCACAAATCCACAAATTGTAATGTGAGTGGACAGCAATGAGTCAAGAAATTCATGTGAACTTTGATTTGGTCTGTCTACTTACGCAAGTAAGTCTCTGATTAAAATTCAGCAGCGGCATCATGACAGGAGTTAGGGTTAGCCTAGGATAACAGGAATTTAAAATGCTTTTTAAAACCATGCCTAACGCCAACCCCAGTAAAGCCACGGCAAGCCGTGACTCAGAAATTCATACGACTGCAGAAGCCCATCAGTAAATATACATCCATAACAGCCATCCTATCAAATGCCATTAAGCCAGGATTGACTCATATGTAAAGACCATGTAATGGCATATGTTAAAATAGACATGTCTCTGGGAAAGTGGCATGGTGGTGCAGAGGGAAGCCCTGCTTCCTCACAGCTCCATAGTCCTTGGTTCGATCCTCGTCTTGGGTTACTATTAGCACAGAGGTTCACATGTTCTCCTATATAGGTTTCTTCCAGGTTTTCTCCCACCTCTGAAAACATGCCAGTAGGTGGATATTTACAATAAATTGTCCTTAGGTGTGAAAGAGTGTGTGGACGTGTATTATACGCATACCCAGTTTTCCAGGACTGGGATCCAGACCCACAGCAACCCTGACCATAGTAAAGTGCTTACTAAAGATGATATTAGTAAGTATGTATTTAGTAAATCTGGTATTATAAGAATTCCCAGCTGGTAGATTTCAATGACACATACTGTGTCACTTGACAAAACATAGCAGAACTGAAATTCCATAAATGCTCAAGACACAAATAACATTGTGTACTAATAACTAACAGAAACCTCCTAGAACTTGTGCACCCTGAAAGCCTTTGTCATACTGACTGCAGTGCCGCACGAGGCAGAGAGAAAATTACTGCCACTGTGTCACATCTGGTTTCATGATTGGGCCAAAACAGCAAGGAATGAAAAAACCTGAACCTGTGAACTCCCCCCATATGAATCTGTTCCGCTCAGTTAGGCTCCATCTGCACTTGGAGATTGGGCCAAAAAAGAAACAGGACAGAATGAAATGACATCGCAAATGAAATCTTCCTCACTACATTCTCATTTAGCGCAAATCTTTCACAAACAACACTGCCGCTGAATGAGACACTTGCACTGGTACCGAGCTAATTCACAAACAGCAGGCTGCAGGATGCGCGTTGCGTCTCTCTACAGATGAGTTCAGGGTTCTTCAATCAGTAGATGGGGTTGTAGGTCTGATGCAGGACGGAGAGCTTTTATTTCTTTCTCTGATGTGGAACTCTCCCTCTCCTTGTCTTCGTTGCCTCCTCCTCCTCTTCGGCTTCCTCCCACACTACTCCGCTGTAATCAAACCGTCGGCCCGCTGCCTTGTACTGCCTATTATTCAATTAGCCAAATGCTACAAACGCATCCTGATGGCTAGGATAATTAGAGTAAAATGGTTATCCACACTGGCCAAGTGGATCTGCAATTCAAGGTGAATAGAATAATATCCAATTGTGGCAAATGTAATCTTTCTGAGGCTAATTTGGCAGCTAATGAGGCTGCTGTAGTTTGGGTAATTTATGGGTGCAGGTTAGGTAACAGACGCCGGTCTGAGGACTAGCAGCTCTCTCTTGCTCCATCTCTAGTCATACAATTACTGACACAAAATCCACAGCCCAATAAAGCTGTAATAAAATGAATTATAGGAGAGGAAATTGGGGCTCGCTTACAGATTTAAGTCTATAGTATTTTCTACACCTAGGCTTCATTGCATCTAGTTCCAGTTTGCATTCTGTAGTACGCCCATGAAGAGACCTTTCTTCCAAAGTGAAAATAAATGAACAAGGATTCATGAGAGGCCCAGAAACAGAATTCTCACAATGCATCCTAACGGTGCATTCACTCTTCAAACCTGGTGTTCGTTTTCTATAGAGACATTACAATGGGATGTCCCACTTCTTTTTTTTTTTTTTCATTTTAAATACGATACATTTTTCAAGCTCTAAATATTGGCTCAGACCCAATAATTATGGGATCCTAATGGCACCCTTTAGTAACTATGCGGACTTTCTACAAGTTTCTGTTTAAGTGATGAGAAACATAAAGGCATGATGGCAGCATTCTTGAAAGTTCGATTTCTTGACACATAGAGTACTCAAACAACATTTTCTATAGTTTTTCAGTGTGTTTGCCTTTGGTAAAGCTTAACGCCACCAAGCCTACTGATCAGTGTGATGTATAGGTAGCCTCTTCATTTTGCTTGACACATACAAATGGTCACGACACCAGTTGCAATATGCTACAATGTTAATTAATATATCCTTTTATATCAGTCACATCCATCAAGTACTTTTGCTTGGTCACACTGAGCTGTAAAGCAAGTTTATATTAACCTAGTCACTGCTTTATACATTTGCACATTACATTCATTTATACACGACACATGTACCTTTGCATTTATTATAAAGTGTAGATGTTGTGTTTTTTGGTGTGACCTCGCCTGAGGATGATAATTTGGATTTACCAATGCTGGGCAAGAAACGTGATGAAGATAGATGTTTGTTTATCTTTAATAGGGATCCCTGAACACTGACTTCATAAGAAACAGGTCCACTGGGTTCACTTAAAAGAGAAAGAGACTCTACGCAACTAGCAAGAAATATATAACTTGAAAGATGAAAAATTTTCTGTTTGCCCACTTCTACAATTGTATGTCACAATTCAGTCAATAATATAGTTCCACTCATTACAGGCTACTTGATTTAAAAAGAAAAGAGAAAAATGCTACATCCTGCATAACACCCCAGCTCTTAAAAAACACAGAGCTCTTAAAGAAGTGTAAAAATGGAGGCATGCAACCCTTAATAGCCTTTCTACTCTTTCCATTCATGCCTTAACGTCTGAGGAGGAAGCAGATTAGAGCAACGTAATCTGTTTACACGCATTTGTGGAATCCCCCATTTCTGCAGGCGCAGTGTAGCAAGCTGATGGGTAAAAAGGAAGTGAATCCTCCACCTGTGTTGCTCTCCGTGCACTGGATACCTGCGTGGGAGGCGCTCGACCGCTGAAAGCCTACATTTACCCACTTTGGCATAATTGCGGCGTTTACTCTCGGCCCGCCTAAGTGCTCCATTCATGCCGCTTCGCCTCGCCTGACGAGAGCCTCCGCGCAAGGGTTGATTGCTTTACAATAGCAGATCAAAATATTAGAGTGATTCCTCTCAGGAATCATAGAGTGTGTTTGACTAACACTATCATTAAGTTGTCCGTCAAGCAGCACACACAGAAGGCTGAATGAATAGACGAGTGGAAAAAAGAGGCCCATTGTAATGGCAGTGAAAGTACTGATGGTCTGTTTATTCCAGATCATTAACTGCAGTGAGCTGTTGAAGAAATGATTCTCCTCTAAACTATCAATTACCGAAATTATTAAATTGGCTCAAATTGAATACAAGAGGTGGTTACACTTAAGCGTGATGTTACATCTCAGTTAAATCCATTTCCTACAGTTCTGTTGATTTTAGCAAAGCAGGCTGGTTAAACCCATTACAGATACTTTGATCCAAGAAGCATCAGGGTCTTTATTTATTGGTTAAACAGAGATTCTTTTTTCAAGTGTCCTTTTTTTCCTAAAGCAACTCCACATGGATGTTCCATCAAACTGAGCTGAAAAAAACATGTCCTGTCTGGGCACGTGAGGACATCTCTGGAAATATAGGATACTTTAAACCCAAAGCTCAGAAGTGAGAGCAGGCGAATCCACTCAGCCTCTTGGCCTGACAAGCAAAACATGAACGCCACATCTGTGACACTGCAGGTTCACAGCCAAAGTATGAGCTGCCTGGCTATGCTTTACTTAATTGCCTGATCATACCCAGGCATTTTTGGCAAGCTCTCCCTGCACCAGTTGGCCCATGGGCGGATGATGGTCAAGTTGAGAGATGTAAACTTTAGTCAGGAGCTGAGCGCTTGACTCACTCACTGACCCGAGGCCTCCACCTGTACCGGCAACGCTTCTAATCGTAGGACCCGGAGAACTCCTTGCTGAGCCGCTCACCACAGCAGAAGGCCTTTTGACTCATGCCCATCTGGCCTGCTAGCACATTAAGAGCACGCCAAGGTCCCTGCTAGCACCACGCTACCTCGCCCGAGCGGCTCGGAGAGCCTTCAAAGTTTTGGTGATGAACAAGTTCCCTTGCAGCACGACTGCATGTGGTTACTAAAGGAGATGACAAGTCAACAAGCCGCCTCCGAGTTCTCCCACGTGCGCACACGATTACACAAACACAGAAGTACAAAATCACACCCCAGACAAGATATTATTTACACTATACTAATTATTATATATTATATTCACTTCCAAGAAAATGTTGGTGCATGCTTCTCTTTTACTAGTTATCTATCTCGAAGCTATGCTAAACAATCTAATCCTATTAAATGGATGATGATAATTCGCAACTGAAATCCTGCCTTTCTGCCTTAATCTTCCAAAACAAAGGGATATAATTTGTCCTTCATTCATCCTTTTAGCCATGAATATTGTCACTGACATCTGACCTGACCATAAATATGAACCTGACTTTTTCCCTTCCAGTTTATTTCAGAACTTCCTGCCTGAGATTTGTGTAGATCGTTGGTGTGTCACGGTAACTTGTCTACCTCACAGTGTGTGAGATAACGAGTTATTTTTTTAATGGCAGTGGGATATCAGTCTACAGCTATGGCCACATTTCATAGAAGGAACGATGTTCTTATCTCAGCAAAATGAACACAAGCACCAGCTTGCTGGAGGGCTAGGTCCAGCTCCAGCAAGAAGTCGTCTGGTTGGGGGTTGGATAATCACCACAGACTCCCAGGATCTTAACATTTCTTCAGGGACTACTAGATAGGGTCACCTCACCATCTACACTAGGGCCCAATCCCAATAACTCACCTTAGCCCTTAGTAGGGTAGGGTCTTCCTTTTCTTTTGGGGATCGAGGGGTAGAGATCATCTCGCCCTCCAAATGGCCCTACGAATGGAGCATTTTTAGATGCACACTCCAAACTGAGTGGTAGAAATTTGGAAACCTCTTTCTGCCTCATCACTGATGTATTACATATGTCGGCTACTGATGACATAACGAGTAGTGTCCCGTTTCCTATTTAAAGATATAGTTCTGTTTTGAAGGGCCATTACCCAGTTGAGGGCACTCCAAAACTAAGGGTAGGGCCAAGACGGGACTGTAATTAGGTATAAATGGTGCAATGCAATGGCCAGCCACGCACACCTTTTGTGTAGATGGGGACTTGACCATTTGACCATGTATTAGTCCCAGAAGAGAAGTCAGGATCCTGGAAGTTCGGTTGTGGCAGTGCCCCACTGGAATGAAATAATCGTGACGACTACATAGGGTCCCTAATCTACAGTAAAGGTGTGTGGGCCACAGTTGCACTGCACCACAGCACCAAGGATGGCATCTCTCTCAGATCCCATAAGCTTGTCATAAGCTGCCCTTCTAAAGGGAGCACGAGCACCACCACCTGCCATTTTACCCTAGGAGCCTAGTGTAGATTTACTCCCTTGTGCTGGAGTCCTATGGATGCTGACTTGAAATAGGTGTATTTAAAACTGTCTTTTGTCTACCAATCATGGCAGCAAAAAGAGATGCAGTGTTGCCTTGCATTCACTGGTGGCCAGGTGACTCAAGCGTGACTTAGTGGGATTTCTGTATAAGGCCATATCACTCCACTTGATTATGACTCAATCGTTTGGCCTTGCACCTTTAATTAGGGTCTGGTTGCAGTGTATTCTTGCTGTGCTACACACAGAACGCACCCTACACACTACACACCCTACAATATTATTTAGACCAGATGAAAGCCATCCAATTCTCAAACCAACTGTTCATCTGCCATGGAGGAAAGAAACGATGAGCTCCCTTGTCTAAGCAGAGGCTTGCCCACTCGGTGGTGGATCGTCATCACCTTGGCCAATTGACGGGCTGGACGCCCACCCCCTACCGTGACATGTCACTCTACGAGGAGATTCTCCCCCTCATGGTATTATCAGGGGTTCATAGAACCATATTTACATACATAACTAGGGAATTGGTGAGTTTATGGTGTCTGCTGGTGATTCACTAATAATGACACATCCCATTGGCCACTGTGTCATTCAATTGACAAAGAATCTCGTCCTGAGCACAAATGAGCAATATCTTCTTTTATTTCTGAATGACAGTTCTCCTGTTCTTCATCTTTTTTTTATTTCCCTCCTGTTGTCACTTCGCTGCGCCAGTCCGTTAAATTCACTGGCTCAAAAGGTGTCAGCGTGTCTTACTTGTCATCCATTTCTGTTCACACATGATAAAACCCTGGCAAAGTCTTGCGGTGTTAACTCTTGAATGCATTCACATTTAAACCCCTTAACAATTAACTACTGTTAAATTCCAGGGTAAAAGTGCACATGTGAAGGAAAAAAGAAAATAAAGCATGTCAGATGACATTCTATTCCACTACTTGAATTATGCATTAATTTAATAACGCACAGTAGATGCCTGATAGACAGAGAAGTTCCAGTGTGCACATACAAAGATCATTTTTCTGTGACGGAATCACAAATAGAGCTTTATTGGTCGTATAGTGCACTACGTAAGCACTACGCAACTGCTTTAATATCAGATCGTACTGCTTTGTAAACATCACCTAGGTTCTCCAGATACAAAAAAAATTTTTTTTTAAATATTGCGACAAAATGAGAAACAGAAGTTCCTGACCTGGCCTGGTTTAATGTCCATGTATTGCAGGACCTCTCTCAGCAGAACTGGAGTGTGTGGTTCTTGATCAGCCGGCAAAGACGAATGCTTCGTGCTTCTGCTATGGCAGTCTGGTGTGAAAGGAGAAGAACTGGAGCAGAAATGCTGTGGCTGGTTTGGCTTCCTCCAGCAACGGCTATATGCACACTTGTGCACTCGCCACTTTCCATGACAAGCCAAGCGCAGGGGCAACAACAAGCCATGACGGAAGAGTGGCATCTGGAAACTAAAAATGGATAAAGATCCAGAATTCTGATTCATCATCTGCAAAAATTTCTCTAGAATATCAAGGACAAAAAAAAAAAAATACATACAGTCTATTAATAATAACAACACGACTAAACAATTGATTCTGCCATTCTTAACAGAATTGTAGAAAAGTTTTCTTTTTAAAATCACCGTGTTAATGTACAGGAAACACTAATACGCATGAAGAGCTAAATTATTTGCGTCAACCCTCTGCTGATACCAAACTTTAATGACACATTCATTTTCTATATATTTTCAACATGTTGTATTTTATTTTTAAAAATATTCTTACTAACAATCAGTTATTACTGAAAGACATCAGATGTCTTTTATCTAACTTTTTAATAGAGATGAAATAATTGCTATTTTTTTATATATTAGTTTAAAGCAAGTTAGACTTTGCCTGAATGTTTTCTCGAGATGTTTTATATTTATTTTTATTTTTTATGGTGGATTAAAGATTGCAGATATACACAGTAGAGCAGTTATTTTGCATTTTATACGGCGATTATGACTAAACATAAAAACGAATAAACCATAAACGGCAAAATGGTAAACATTTTTCAATTTCACATTGGGCTTGATTTTGCAATGTTTTCAGTGAATAAAAAGAACAGCATGAAGAAATATATATATTGTTATCAAGCTCCCCGTGTCTGATGATGGTGGACCCTGCAATATAACTGTAATTGCACTGATGTGTAATCACTGATTGTGTAATTGTAATCTGTAATTACAGCTGCAATCTCTGATGGCAAGCTCTGCCAAGTACAGAAAAACGCTACCCAGTAGAGTGCAGGAAAGGCAGCCAAGTCATTAACAAAGCAATATAACAAATGGTATGTTACCATTTATATAACTTTCACTACCGAAAGCATATTTTCTCTGTGCTATGTTCAGGAAAACCTAAGAATGAAACCAAACACAAAAATAAAACCAACCTTAAAGAAGTCGCAGCCGTTTAAAGACAAACACATCGGTTGATTTAGTTGTAGAAATGGTATCTGAGAATTTCTACTGCTTGACAAACTTCTTCAACTTTCTTATTTATTCCAGCACTATCCAAACACAACCGCACCCTAGATTATACAATTATACTAGATTATTACACAGTCTGATTTTTGCTGCTCGCTCATTTGTTACTATCAGACACACAAGCACAGGAATATATTTTGAAAGCTTGTCAATCAAACAATCTACACGGCAAATCATGGTGACATCATCGTGCACTGACAAAAAGTGATAACCTTGATATAGCGCCTAGCTGTCACCTGGAATATCACAAGGCTTGGCTCAATTTCCTTGAATGGAAAACTTCTCCAAGGGGTTAATGTGATAAGTGAGATATTTTGGCACATGGCATGTTGTGCTTTGACCTCTTCACCGCTCCAGATTTCACTGGATGACAGTGAAATCCATGACATTTAAACATCTTAAGGATGGGAATTCTTAAGATAAAGCTTTAAAATACAGCTCAAAACGGGGGGTGAAAAAAATGTGCATATGAATAAAAGCACAAAGAGTGGGTGTTTACATATACAATAAGAAAACCGAAAATAAGTTCGAGTGCGGGATAAGCTTCTGAATGTGTATTTAATACCCCCATGAAACGAGTGGATGCCACATGTTGACATATTTGCTTTCGAAACAGGATGTCAGCGTGACGGTGTTGAACGCTTGACTGATTTACACAGCAACCAGTAATGTTACAGGTATGCGACCCGCTGCCGATTCTAAAAAAAGGAAATAAATAAAAAGCTTCACAGTATCTTAGCAAACAAGCTAAATATGTAGCGCAGAATGTTTAGTTAAAAAAAGGGGGGGGAAGTAGAGCCTTTTTCATCTGTCACCTACGTCTGTAGACTTTAATAGGGATGTTATCATAGCCAACAAGATTCTGTGTGTTTTAGGAGTTAAAATGTACATATTTGAGCTGAGGTCAAACGACAACGACAGCAGCGTCATCACCAGGACGCAACTGATGCTTCTGAATAGTAGATAAAATGGTATTACATACTGTTACTGATAAGCTTAGAGACAGAACATGCTCTCGGTCAGTCCCAAGTTTTGAGACATTCCAGCATTGAACACAGTTCTCAGTTGGTAAAACACTCCTTCAAAAAGTGCCTGTCACATAGCTACCAGTTTGCACAGATTCCACCCTCGTGGAAATAAATAAACACCAACCATTTTTTCCCAAGCAAGCAAGCAAGCAAGCAGGTTCACTGCTAAGAAATTGCTACTGTAGAGAGCCCTGTGGGGTGGGGGCGGGACAAATACATTGTAGAGAGCATTTAATTGGTCAAACACATGACTAGTACAGGTTGAGTCATCAAAAATATTTAATTGCTTTCCAGAAAGTAAGGAATTATAAAATTAAATCTAAAATATCTCAAAAGTTATTGGGAGGGGGGGGGGTTGTTTTTGGATATTGTATTGAATTGGTGTACATAACACTAAGGGACAGGTATTAAAGGATCTGAAACATCAATTTTGATTTCAGGGGCACGTTAAATGCTCTTGCATTTACACAGTAGGACACTTTAACTAACTTCATTTGACGCAATGCAAAGTTTTTATAACCTCTAACCCCTCTTTTAATATGCAAAAAAAAGCAAATCATAAATATGATAATCAAATAAATTTTTTAATGCAAATCGTGTTCCAGATGTTGTTGTGATTACTCTTACTACGGCACACTGAATACCCAAATGAAAATTCATACATAGTGTGTTTAATAAGAAAAATGTATACCCTATATAATAATACCGTGCAAAATGTCTACATTCACCACTCCCTGTCTAAACAGCTATTACAGCATGGACACAACATTGAGCAAAGGAGCAACATACCACTCGGCAAGCTGCACCGGCATGTGTTTTGGGTGGTGTGCACCTTCAAATTGTTCTCGGCTGCAACGTGCAGCGAATTCGCGTTCCTACTGCATCCCTGATTTTTTTAACAATCATATCGTGATAGATTTTATATAGGTTTAAAATGCCATATCAAACTTTGTTTTTGTCATACTTATACTGGTCATTCTTACATCAGCCTCTAATGACATTCACTTGTCATTTAAACCAAGTGCATAATGCGTCTATTGTATATTCAAATCCATCTCTTTCCTTCTACGGAACACATTCATATTTAAGTTATATAAAGCATTTTATTATGTTTTTTTTTTTTTTTGCTCAAATAAAAAATCGTGCTGACATTCGTCGTGGCTCTGACGTCACGTTTTTGAACTCTAGGGCAGAAACTGGCGGAGTCACGTGACGTGTGTACGCTCTCGTCCAATCAGATGTCGAGTCTGCTGGGTGGCTTGTGTTTGAAAATCTTCGCGCTGAGAGCAGGGACTGAAAAATACTATGCTATAGAAAGTGGTATGTTTTGCATTAAATAGCCAGTTCTGTGCTTCGCTGTGGATATACATTGTTCCGAGAGGTAAATTAACTGTACGCTATTCTATAAACGTGAAGTAATAGCTGACAGGAGTGTGACTGTTAGCTGTGTTAGCCTAGAATCCAGCTAAGGTTTACATAAAGCTAAGCTAAACCAAGCTAGCTCGCTAAAATGGCCATGCTGCTGGTAAAAACGAGCAAATGTTTCATACATACCAAAATCAAAAAGAGTTTTAAACTTTATTAACACTTCAGCTAATAATATTGTTGTGGGATTTACAAAACAGAGACTTGCTACTGTGCAAATTGTGCAGCTTCGTGTATATGTGACAATAACGCTGGCTAACTGGCTGCATAAGACAGCACTACACACCGTTATTGTCCTATAAATAACAATTATTAATTACTGTACCTTTAATTATTATTAAGCTATATTTTATTTTTATTATAATTGCATCTAATACCAGCAATGTTGGAAGAAAGACAGGAAAATCAGATACAGAAGTTTGCATCCCCCTTGCTCCTTCAGAGTTAATGGGTGAATAAAGAGTAATAAAATGTGTTTATTTTTTTTTTAAATCTCTGGAATGTAATTTCGAAAAAAAAATCAGGAGACTTCATTAAAAAAAAAAAGAAAAGAAAGAAAGGAGTGTATCCTGTGACAAGACCACGATCCAAAACATAGGGAGGGTGCACAAACTTTTGCACGCAGCTGTAGCTAGGATTAATTGAAAGCATTTTCTGTCTGAAATTAAAAAGATGTCCATTTCATAGTGAAATCTAATAATATGAGGCCTCATCGACTCCAGTATATTTGCTTACATGGTGTCGAGTTGTTATTGTTATTTATCTGATAAACATCATGTTTCTTTGTTTTATTGTTCTTTGCAGGCGTAAGAGCCGAAGCCGTTATGTCGGAAGGAGAGGTGTGCAGCCACGTAAAGGTGGTGGTCCGTGTCCGCCCTTCAAATGCCAAGGAAACGGAGGGAAACTTTAATAAGGTAGTCCGTGTGGTGGATAACCACATGCTCATCTTCGACCCCAAAGACACAGAGGTAACGTTTTTCCATGGCCAGAAAGCAGGAAAAAGGGATATGAGGAAAAGAGTGAATAAAGACCTGAAGTTTGTGTTCGACCATGTCTTCGGGGAGGATTCGACGCAAATGGAAGTGTTCGAAAACACTACGAAGCGAGTAGTCGATGGAGTCCTGAACGGCTACAACTGCACAGGTAAGGGCCATTTCAGCTCTAGTGTCAATCAGAGATATGGAGGTCAAAGCTTGCAATGTTCTTTCCAGAATAATGACTATTGATCAGCTGACCTATGCCACTTTTCCAAAATATTAATGATATCAGTGCACTATGTGTTGTCTGATATCTGATAGTGGTTGTCTGGTATCCAAACTGACAAGAGTGTGCTTTAAAGGAAACCTCAGCTATGAAACTGAAAATTGAAATGTAAAATTTTTTTTTCTCATTTAAGTCACTTGACATGGTATGTTTTGTCCTTTTTTTATTATTATTATTATTATTATTTTTTAATTGTCTCAAACTGCAGTGGACATACAGCTGCGCTGCACTACAGCAGAAACTCGTCTTGGCTATTTAGAAAGATACGAGATGATGATGATGTCGGGAATTTTAGCATGAAAATTGGCAAATACAGACTAAAGCGCTGCCGCATCGCTCTCTTTCAATAGACATGAATTCCAGGTCATACCACTATCAGCAGGGAGTTGAAGGGCATTGTGGGTAATGTAGGTAAAAACTGACTACCATTTCAGTGAAACGTGTTTACTCTCAGGATATCATTGCGTAATAAACTATGAACACCACTGACAGTCACATGTCGGTTATAAATATCGATGCGCAAATCATTCAGGGGTTTTTGGGGAGTATTTCTCCTTTAGAGCTATATTGGGACACGGTTATATTTATACAGGGTCCTGGGGTCGTTTCCTGTTTTATAGGTGCTATTCTGGGATTTTATTTCTCTCCAGATCAGCCAGGTTGGTGTTTTCCTCTGTCCGTATACGAGAAGTCGAATTACTTCTACTTTTCCGGCAAACTCAGATATCAGAATCTGATCATTTTAGCCCCGTCCCGAGACGCATCCCCGTTCTCATCAGTGCAGACGTCACCTTACGTTGGAAAAGAAGTTTCACAGCGCACGTCTCAATGACCCTCTCCCAGTTTGAAACACTTTCCCATTCCCAAAAATGCATGCTTCTCTTTTACTTTGTGATGATTGTTTTATTGTGTTTTCAAATTGTTGCTGGAACTTCGGTTTGCCCCGAACGGAACAAACAGCCAGCATCTCTTTTCTCCAGGACTCTGTCTACAACATCCGGGGTCGTAGAAAATACGACCCACTAGAAACTCACTCCTGCAGTCATTGTATCGCTGTCTGGATGCGAGAGCTTTATCACCATGGAGATGTGTAAAACATCCATCCATTATCTATACCGCTTTATCCGTCTGGGTCGCGGGGAAGCTGGAGCCAATCCCAGCATCTTCGGGCGA
>JAQMYM010000023.1:6158101-6187921 GCA_030014255.1 Parauchenoglanis ngamensis
TTTAGAGTAGCCAGTTGACCTAATCTGCATGTCTTTGGACTGTGGGAGGAAACCGGAGCACCCGGAGGAAACCCACATATCAGTGATCATACAACAGTTAATTCCAGTCCATTAATGTGCTTGGACAAGCAACATTCCAAAAAGTATAGATAATTAGTATAACAGCACTGGGCCATTGCACTTTTTGTATCAATCCACTTGTCAGTGTTCGCCACATAGAATTAAAGCAACAGTTTGGTACATAGAAACGCTTACACACAGTCTGTGTGTTGCATGGCAACACGCAACACTCTCTAGCGGTGGCTTCTTTGGGAATTATGTGTCTGAAATGTCAGTTACTCGTTATTAATTTGTTGTTTACAGAACTGATGTCATCAGTTTATAGACCTGATATCAATATCACACTTGCAGTTGTGCTGTTTTACTGAATATCAGCATGGCTGTGTTTATCTGCAGCCTCATATCTATAGCCGAATCTCAGCCATGCTGATATTTATTATAACGGTACTTTTGCTTAGGTGATACTGCTTAAAATTACTTTGTTAAGCAAAAAGAAAAACCTTTAATAACACACTATATGGCCAAGCGTTTGTGGATACGTAACCATGACCCACCGGTTTGTGGTCCTTCCCCGAACTTGCCACAAAGTTGGAAGCGAGCAGTTGTTTAGAAGCCCAAGCCTGTTCCAGCATGACATTACCCCTGTACGCAAAGTGAGCTGTCCTGCACAGAGCCCTGACCTCAACCCCACTAGACACCTTTGGGATGAACTGGAACGCCGACTGCACCCCAGGCCTCCTCAGCCCACATCAGCGTCTGACCTCACTGATGCTCGTGTGGCTGAATGAACACAAATCCCCACAGCCAGCCAAGATCTAGTGGAAAGCCTTAACAGCGGAGTGGAGCTTATTATAGCAGCAAATGGGAAATAAATCTGGAATGAGATGTTCAACAAGCACATATAAGTATTATGGTCAGGTGTCCAGAAACTTTTGGCCATATAACGCGTCTTTAGATTATGTGGCATGTCACGCAGTGATTTAGCTGTTATTAAAGATATGGCAGTATTACAGTGCGTATAATATGAAGAATGCAGTTTTTGAAAGCATGTGACCGATATCCGTTACCTTTCTGTGCAGCAAAACCTACACAGCATTTACTGTTCGTGATCAAACTTTTTCTTAATGTATGTGTCATAATTAGGAGCTGTGAACAAAATATGCCTTTTCTTTCCTTCTCGTCTGCCTCTGAGACGGCCGACGTCGGTTCAGGCCCATTACAGCGTAATAATAACCATTCAAAAACCATTGAAAGAATTTAAAATGCAGGAAAAATCTCTTCATAAGGAGCTATGGCCTAGGATGTCACCAAATATGTTGTGGATTATTTTTGGAATATGGATAACCTTGAAAATGGGGAAGAGTGAGCCGGACCCTTTGATATAAATCGCCAGAGAGAGGCTGATTAGGGAACACCTATTAATCACAGCTATAATGTGTGAACAGGAATTAACTTGTCTCTAAGGCGCTCCATGACACAAACCATTTAAAAAGTGCGACATGTCGTTCGGAGGTAGCAGCACTTCAGTTGCTCGCCCCATAAACATTCCCACTCTCCCCTATTATTTTTGCATAAGAGCAAAGGCTTGTCATGTGTTATTTCTCATGTAACAAAGACCATTAAGGTATTTTATACATGTTGACTTTTTCCATGGTTTTTTTCTGCTTGTCTTCCTGGACAGATCTACCTGAGGCAGCAGGATAAGACGGCCTGTCTCAATCCAAATGTGCGTGTGGCCAAGATGAGTCTGATTGACCTGGCTGGTTCAGAAAGGGCCAGCGCCACTAACGCTAAAGGAGCTCGCCTCCGAGAAGGAGCCAACATCAACCGCTCTCTCCTCGCCCTGGCCAACGTCATCAACACACTCGCCGACCCGAAGGTAGCTATCAGCTGCGCAGACGTAAATGAGTCTTAAAAGTAATAAAGTGGAAATAAATGACTATTAAAGGAAGTGATAAAAAATCTATAGGATACATATTTAGCCCTCGTTTTTGTGAACGCCAGTATTGTCGTAAAGACTAATAGCATACTATTTTATGTTATGAAAATTTTATTTTTTTTTTTCTTTCTTTCTTTTTATGTAAAATGTGAATTTCCTGAGTGTCCAAAAATTCAGGAGCCATCGAGTATAAAACCATGTATGCTTAATTTTGCATTTATTACTTACAGCACATGCTCTACATGTTCACCTTGTATATTTTCTCAGCCTCTGTCTCGTGTTTACAGATTCTGCTCAATATATTCTCATCATCTTCATATTTGCTTACGATATTCCCGTTGGTTCCTGACTTTCCAGACACCCTGTAGATTTCGTCGCTGCGTCGTCATTAAATACGTAAAAAACGTTGAAAGCGGTAACAGTGATGAATCATGCAGGCGTTGTTGTACTGAGCCAGTGTCACTGGCCATTAAGAGACTGTCATGCTGCCATTTTTCATGAATGGAAAAAGCCTCATTTTAAAATGATGTATTCTAAATCTCTTAAATAAGTATCATTTGAGGAAAACGAGAAAGAAAAGTCTTTATTAAATGATTCAAAAATGTTTTTGATCTTGGATAACGGACTTGAACTCCGGTGTGTCGCTCTAAACATTCTTTGGCACCCAGGAGGCCGAGGTCAGTTGGATTTGTGTCCCAGTGTGGCACGCTCTTCCTGGCATCCGCTCCCAGGATATCAGTCTCCGACTCTCCGCTTCTCCTTTTGGGCTGAACCGATGCTATCTGCACTGGGAGAGCTACACTTCTCTTAGCCTTGCCGCTATTGTCTACACTAATCCCTCTCCTCAGGGGCCTCTGTTTGTGTGTGTGTGCGCGCAAGCGCGTGTGTGTGTGTGGGATCCCTGTCTGTGCACTGCTTTTGGCTCCAGTACGCCGCCACCACACACTCTGTGTTCAGCCGTATCCGGATTTTCCCGCGCTGAAAGGGATGGAGAGTAATTTATATCCGATCCCATTAGCGCGTGACTGCTATAGATTGTAGTCTCACAAAATGCTGTTAAATCTGCCTGTAAGTGTTTCATGTCATTAACTGTGATAAACTGCTTTTCTGTTTGTTTTAGAGAACTTGGCACAGCTCAGCTAGAGTACACATTGTTTTTCCTTTGCCCTTTCCTCAATAGCATTATGGAGATAATTGTTTTTATTCGCGGTTTACGAGATTCATTTTGCCGTTTTGTATTCTACAATAGGAATGTGCTCAAATAATAACATGCTAAAACAAATTATCCTCTCTATATGGAGAATACGCACAGATGAACGTATAAAAAAGGGTTCACCAGCACAAGCATGCAAAACTGTGTGAGGACCGTGTTTTATCATTTAATCAACAAGTGTGTTGTTTTAGAATCCATCTTATTTTAAGTCATGTTAAGTTTATTTTCTTGCTTTAAACTGTAGAGGTAGTTGTACTCGGATGTTTAACATGACTCGTAAGGTTCGGGTTAGTCGCCGGTTATTGCTTACAATTTGAAATCGAACAAAATCCACCCACGTTGTTCAAATGCTAATCATTTTGTCTTTTTAGCAAATTGTTAGTCGTCGTCTTATTTTTATTCATGGTTTTCATTTGTTTCTTAGTGTTCAAACCCTGCAATTTTTGTCATGCGGTGATCTAAATCAGCTGCTTGTGATTAGATTTGGTCCAGGTGACCTCTGACCTTTACCCATGGTTTGAGATACTAATTAGAAACAGCCCGTAGTGGTTACGTACTCATTTATTTACTCTGAATAGTATAGTATGTGGTAGTAATGATGAGGGCAGAGAGTGTGTGGAGCAGGTGATCCCTCCATTTCGGAGCAATAATCAGAACCACAGTTTGTCCTGCGCCGTCTCTGGCAGGTCTAATTTATGCTGTGGAATAATCGAGGCACGATTTCGCCCTGGGTGGGGAGAAATGTTTCACCAGAAGGCAAAATCATTGAGATGTGCGCGTGCGAGGAAAATGATTTTTCTCCTCCTAGGTGCGTCTGAAGGACTGGGTCGAAGGACTTTTGGAAGTTTTGAGTCTGCTTTCTTTCCCGAGCCAGCGTCCAAGTAATTTTCTCTTGTTTGTTCGCTTTGTTTATTTGTCTGAACAGCACACAGCCTTGTAAGGCTCTCTTATAATCTTAGCTGCTGTTTTGAGGGGGGATTTTTCGCGTCCGGAGTGTTTGTTTTTGTCCAGCACCATGGCTAGTTTATGAAATAGCCTTTCCCAAGAAGGCTTATGCTGGAATCGAGGTCAATCTTAAAGGTAACAGAAGTGAAAGTAGTAAACATACACTAATAATAAGCTCACGGCTGTAAATAATATTTCTTAGAATAATCTAATAATCAACTAATCTAAATCAGTTGTTGCTAATAGGCTGTGAATCGCCGTTTTGTATAGTGGTATAGTTCTTTAAGTTCATTCTCCCAAAAGCACTTAGTTAGTTAGTTTTTAAGGTGTGGGTTTGTTTTTTGTTTTTGTTTTTTTGTTTTTTTTGTTTTTTTGCATGATTATATATTTTTTGACCAGCTTTTCCTCCATCGCAATATGTGCTCAGTACTGCCTCACAGTATGTCTGGCTGCTGGTGCAGTTAAAGACGAAAATATTTGTGTGTGTGTGTGTTAATGTTAGTAGCAGAGGGGAGTAAGGTGAGCAGGTTTGTCCCTGTCTCTGGGCCTCTCTGCAGTGTGGGTTTGTGGGTATTGTTTTCATGCCATCTGCATACATTAACCTGTCACACAGACGTCTCATCTTACCCATGCCTGAAACAGGCCGCTCGTACACACCAAACACACACCACAAAGACAAACATCTCCTGCTCCCTATAGACATTTAGAGCAGGGTCAAAACGTGCTGCTCTTTTTAGTGTTTAAATATATAAGTCGCTCGGTTTGAAAAATTGAAGATAAGTGTGGAAAATCTCTGTCCACCCTAAGTGTATATTTGTTTAAAGAAAGAAAACTAGGCATTGTAGATCAGTAGTTCTCGGAGTGCGGCCTGAGAACCACATTTTGCTACAGCGGAGGAAACGACAAGCCATAGTTATCAAAGTTAATGTGTTTTTTATGGAGTTCTTAGATTTATTTCCCTGCTTGACTGGGCTCTGTTATTTAATTGGTTTAATCCAAACCTCAAATCAAAAACAAGAATTTTATAAATAGTCGATTTGAACCTAATATTTTTTGACAGTGGAAAGTTAAGGACTAGAAAGCTCTGCGGCTTGAACAAATAGACAAAATATTATTGTACACGCTGGATGTTTGTAATAAAGCTACACTGAGCCAGTACATGGACATTTTATTTTCCAGTTAAAGGGTTCCCTGTTTGCATAATTTTTTAACCTTTGCTGTAGACAACCATTGGGGCATGTTAATTTAGCTTTGCATAATTTGTGGAATTTTATATTACAGGCTTTACAGAGAAAATGGTACAAAATGGCCTTAATGTGTTTGTTTTCACTTCAGCTTGGTGTTTACCTTACTGCGATGAAAACTGTAAAGTAATGTAAACTGTAACGTGTCTCTCTCACTCAGTCACTCTGGCCACTTCTATACACGCATTACACATCATACCAGTCCCAGGTGTAGCGTATAGTTGTATCGAACTGGAGCCCTTCCACCTGGAGCTGCTGCCATGTGTGTGCAGGGCCGACAGCTTCCTTAACACACTCAGCTGTGCAATAATTTGGTCATAAAACTTCATGCTTGTTGAGTTTTCACCTGAGCTGTGGGATTTCGCTTGGCATTTTAGAACCTGAGATTGCCTTGGGTCAGCTGCTGTGAAATGTGACTCACTTCTGCGTAGATGCACACAGAGAAAAAAAGGCATGTACCTTCTTTCTAAGCGTGTATTACAATACAGCACTAGCCAGCTCAAATCAATAGGCTGCCACCGCGGCTATGTTCAGTAGCGCACTTTTAATGAGTGCGTCAAGCCTCCTGTCTCGGTCGGAATGTGAGAACTGGGTTAAAAGAGAAATCGTGCGCTTTTAATTTACAAAGGCGTCCGTTGAGCCGTATCTTGTAAATCTAATATTGCTGGTGGATTAATTGATTGCTTACATGATTTTTTTTTTTTTTCCCTTCCTGGTTTAGAGTAAGAAGACTCACATCCCTTACAGAGACAGTAAGCTGACGCGGTTGCTAAAGGACTCTCTGGGCGGGAACTGTAGAACCGTGATGATCGCAAACGTTAGCCCATCATCGCTATCGTACGAGGACACGCACAACACACTCAAGTATGCCAACCGGGCCAAGGAGATCAAGTCCACGGTAAGATCATGGCACACACACACATACGTATATACATACATGCATATACAAACTTAAACACAAGCTTAAAACATGATGCACAGCCAGCTATTGATGACGGAGCCGCTATTTCAGCAACATCAGCAAGCAACATAAATTGGTACATCAGCAAGTACGGCAAGGCAGTACATCCAAAACAACTGACTAGTTCATCATCTCTTCACTTTCCCACTCACAAATACAGTTCCTACTGTTTGGAAGGCAAACTTGCACCGTTGGTTTCTTCTTATTGTATCATACATGGCCTCTCATTAATATAGAGGCAACAAAGCCACTATGAAGCCTAGCGCATAACATGAATCACAAAACCACTTTTCACACTTATTAGTGCGTTACTTGATTTGTTTTCGTCCGCTTATCTTTAGAAGCTATTTATAGCTACTTCTGTTCCTCATTGGGACTGAAAAAAATGCTGGATAGTGCACACCTTCATGCAACTACAGTAGCTGACATTACATGCCCACAAGAGGAAAACTACAAGCAACACAAGTCACTTGCCTGTGTGACTGTATGGTTATCTGAGAATTAAACAAATGTCAGCGTCTACAATCGTGGAAAGACCGACACAGCAATCAGCCAGAACAATGCCTAGTACAATTGTTAGGGAATTATTAGAAGGCTTTATGTGTAAACAGAAGCTAACAAAGTGACAACGGGAGGGAAAAGCCTGAGGTCAGTGAAGAAGAATAAAATGAGCTTAAATGTCTGGAAATCGAAGCAATTTAAATACAAGCGATGAACTTCTTTCCTAACCTCTTGATTTTTATTCATTTATTATTATTAAGCATCTAATTTAGTAACTACTATGGGATTCTCAGTAACTACAGTATATCAAATGAGAAAGGGATGCATTTACAAGTGTGAGGAAGTGTCTCGACAGGTCCTGGGAAGTTTACCGGGTCAAATGAATGGCACAGTAGCGAATTACAAGACTACTACAAGTAGACACAGAGAGAAGTCAAAAGAAGACATTTCGAACTCAAGTATTTCATTCATAAATTCCACCACAGGCACTATTTGTGTTGTTTGTAGTACATCACATCACATACGTGAATGCATACATCGTAAATATTACATACATCGTAAAGACTAAGCATAACCAGTACAGGTATGACGAAAAGGTCTAAGGGCTCACATGTTGAACCGTGAGGAGAATGGACTTTGACAATAGAAGACTACATCAGATTCCTATCCTGCCAGCAAAAACAGGAATCTGACTCTACAGTGGGGACAGGGTCATGAAAAGTAGTTTTGATGGACAGGAGTGGACCAGAATGTGCTCTGTTCTGCTGTAGTGCATTTCGAGATGTTTTTCTGTTCACCTCGTTTGTAAAGAGTGGTTATTTGAGTTACTGCAACCTTCCTTTCAGCTTGAACTACTCTGGCCATTCTCCTCTGACTTCTCACGACAAGGAATTTCCACCCGCAGAACTGCCTCTCGCTGGATGCGCTTGGCTTTTCATGCCATTCTTCATAACATGTCAGTGTTCGAGATTGTTGTGCGTGAAATTCCTGGGAGAGCAGCCGTTTCGAAAATGTGAGCGTGTATCTGAAATGTGATAACTGAGCACTTCTCTGTCATTTCTCACACAGCTGAAAAGTAATGTTGTGAGTGTGGACAGTCATGTTGGACAGTATGCAGTCATATGTGAGAAACAGAAGGCCGAGGTAAGGGGCTTTTGTTTGTCATGTTTACATTATGTAATTACTCTCTATTGTGTCGTGCAAGGAGAATCTTAAATGAAAACATATATCCTGGCTCTCATTGCCTGTACTGTTTGTGTGTGTAAACATGGTCTTTTCCTCCTGACAGGTGAGATAATTAGAACGAAATGCATGTTAGTTGAGCGCAGGCTAAATGTGTGTTTGTGTGTGTTCGCAGATTCTGCTGCTGAAACAGAAACTGAGAGAGTATGAGGAACGGAAGATTGAGGCTCCTGCCCTTAATCCAATCTCCAGCCAGAAAAGAGCTGAATTAGAGAAGTACGCCTGCATGTGCATGCACATCTTCGCCGTCACGCAAACATACCAAGCCTAGCAGTGTGTGGCTCGAGCCCAGTGTTTTTGTTTGTTTAGCTGCTGTTCATTTTACGCCGTGTGTAACGTGTGACTTCTCTACAACGCCATCCTTTGAAACTTTTAATACGCATCAATAATTGATGAGTAAGACTACACAGAACAAGACTTAAGGTCATTGCAGGTGGAGGGCTCCGTTTCTCTACGTTTTTCATCAGACCCGCCGGGACTGGAAGATCGCGTTTTCCTTTATGTTTAATTATTTCCCTGCAGCTACTTATTCAGAGATGGGAATTTATCATTACGTAGCGGCGCACCCTGCTCATGCCTCGCCAATTACAGCTCCCTGTCCGGCTTCATCGCGAGGCGCTCGTCAGCAAGTGCTGCAGCGCCCATCCGTGAGACAGAGATAGAAAGAGAGGAGGGGAAAAGCGGGCGAGGGAGGGGCGAGAGTAGGCGGCGAGGGAGGAATGAATGAGTCTTACTCCTACGCATTTTCATTCACCAGCATTAGAATTCACAACTGGGAGGCAGGAGAGGGAGAAAGGAGGGAGGGGTTCAGCAGGGAGGAATGGCAGCACACTCCTGCCTGCATTAAAAATGCTCCAAACACAGGAGGCCGCCGGTGGCACCACCGCACCGACGTCACACCGTCGATGACCTCTCTTGCTCTTTCTCTCTCTTCTCTATTGCATTTAAAGCATTTATTTTCCTCACACTCTCAACTCCCACCTACGCTCCAATACCTTCCTGCGGTGACTGTGTGGGTTGTGTGTACGTTTTGCAGCTAGGAGGAGGGCACTCGAGCATTGACTGAACCTAGTGAATGAAATCGGAGTTCCAACTGTAGCCGAAAACTTGGATCGAGGAACTACTAAATGTCTCCGGCCACCGGAAACAAACCTAGAACATTCAGCTGAATGCTCAGTGGTGCCAAACATGCATCTAGCTGGTTTTCCACATTGCGTTCCTGTTATTAAAGGCTCCTTTCAGACAGCGACAGCTCGGCGTTAGAGAAATTGTAAAACACTAAGCACACAAAACCCAAATCAATAGGCCAAACAATGTGCAGCAGAACACAACTCCCTCTGTGTGCTCGTCCATGCCTGGCAACATAAAATCCGCCTGCGTGTGACATTCAGACTGTGTTTATAAAGGGCTCATGATGCTGCTGGCTGTAGAGGGGCTTTAACTAAATGAGTACACTTAAAAGCAAACCTTGTTAACAGCTGAAATTTTAATTTGGGGTTTTAGTCAACCTCTTTTCATGAAACAGTAAGCACGGTGGTAGCGATTATACATGTTACTTAATGTATAGCTTAGTATGTTTAAGTGATTAGCTCTCAGGAGCGTCAGGCAAATCATAATATTAGCTAGCCTAATACACAAGTAAAATCTCTGCCCTGTTCAATCCGGAGGTTTGGTTGCCCAGAAATCTATTGTGAACTAGGCTAAAAAGTGGTAGTTAATGTGATGTCATAATTCATCAGAAAGCTAGTTAGCAGGGGTGTAAACTTCAGACCTCCACATGATATGATATGATCGATATGTATGTTTCCAAATTTGTTCAGAATCTATTAAATCCTATCAAATTATTTATTTCATATGCAGTCATCTCTGCATGTTGATGCAACTTCCTAAAACGGCTCTATGGCGCTAATTTAGCGCTATGTATGCAGCATTATGTGTGTATGCAGCTAAATCGACGCCATGCAGCTCTTTCTACCATCAAACAAATCGGATGTGTGTAGTGCAGCAGGTGGTGGGAATGAGTAGCTCACGCTGTAGATACTGCACTAAGGTGTGTCCCAGCACCATGAAGCGTGTTTAGTTGAAACATACATACCAAACATTTGTTTTAAGGAAGTCAAATAGGAGAAGGGTGTTTTTTCCCCTGGTTATTGAACCATTCAAATAAATCTGCTTCCCCAAGACGCCGGGACTGCTGATTTATTCACCCCGATCACTAGTTTAAGTCCCTCCAAAGCCCAGCTCTGCTCCCTTCTGATCTGGCCTCGGTGCCAGACGAGAGGCGTCGTACATGTGGCTGCCCTTCTGCAAACTCTGTTTGTCCATGCTACCAGTTTACACAGGCTTCCACACCCGCTTCATGTGGGCGTAGCTGTTGACTTCAAATAAACTAGCTCTATTGTACTCTCACCATTTTCAAGGACAACCGAGGTTTTACATTTCTTTTCTTTGTATACGTTGCTTTCCCCTGCAATTTTTGTCTTCTCAACAATACTATCATTGTTTGGTATGTTGGCATTGCTTATATAACCCCCATTATCTTTTAGTATGACATAAACATCCAAGTGATAATTATAACAAATTATACAAATATACAATGTAGTTCTAGGCTTTCTCATAGAAGCCTCGTTAAATAGTGTTTGTGCCTGTGTGTCCAGAATGTCCGAGTCTCTGCGCAGCGCGTTCGCTGCACGGCTGCTACTGCGTAAGGAGCAGTTGGACATCGAGAAGCAGCTGAAGGAGAATCGGCTGCGGCTCGGTCACAGGGAGGAGTGGCATCAGCAGGGCCTGTTATTTTTCACAGATGACAAAGCAGAGAAGGTACCAGTTTCACCTTTTTACACACGCCGCCGAGCACAAAAATGAGGTCGCCTGAGGTCGTGTTGTGTTTTTACATTTTATCACTGGCTTTCCAAAGATTAGCTCAAGCTTTTATGGGTAGGGGGGTATACATGGACAAATTTTTCACTTGGTCAGGTTGTGATGTCTCTTCTGATCAGCTGTGGTCATGTACATATTGTGACTGGAACCCTACATTCCTTTTTGAGGATTTCACGTTGTGTGTGTGTGTGTGTGTGTGTCAGGCCACCTGTAAGTACGAACGTAAGCTGGCGTCTCTGCAGTCTCATCGGAAACACCTACAGAGGCGTTTGGAGGAAAGCGGAAGGCTCTTCCAGGACAACGAAGGTTGGCTTCACCGGCTCGAAAACGAGATGAAGCTGCTTGGGCACGATGGACACACTCCAGAGGTCAGTTCCAGGGTCAGAGATCACAAGTTGTATAGGCTTTCATAATGGCAATAGTTGTTTGTTTTTGTTGTTTTTTTTTTTTCTAAAATAACGCACATCTGGTTGAGAGCGAGTATTTTTCTCCGTGTTTAATGGATCTGCTTCCTTGCATAGAAACAGCAAAGTGGGTTTATGTTTGCAATTTAAAACAGGACTACCACTGAAGTTTATGCGGGGAAGCACTGGAGTAGAAATCAAAAGATAACTTGATTAAAAATAGGAGAAGAGCTGAGATTGATGCTCCCTTTGCCGTTTATTTCTCAGTTTCTTCTTGAATCTATATCCGTTCCCACTCTGTCTCTCTCGCTCGCTCTCTCTCTCTCTCCCTCATCTTTTCCTAGAAGTAAAGCATCGTAGCGATGCACCCTCCAGTCCAATGTTCCGTGATCTGCTTGTGTTTCCGTCTCCCTGCGTCAGAGGGTAGTAACAGATTCCTCAGAAAGCACATTCTCAGAGAGCAAGTGAAAAACAAAGGCTGCACTGAAACAAATCAGGGGAGCTGAGACCTGCCGCTATTGTTTTTGTGCCAGCACTTTTCTCTACTGGTTTCTCAGTATAGATGAGGGGTTGGTACAGTTTGATCCCTTCTAGGCCCAGAACCCTCCTCCTGCTGTCTCCCTGTTCTTGCCTGCGCTGTCCTCGTCAGTGCACTACCCCCTCTTTACTTACACCGCTGTTTGTTTTTCATCCACCTCCCATGAGTGCTTCCGAGACTTGGCTCTCATATTTACGTATTTCCTGGATTTTGTCGATCTTGTGATGTATATTCTCGGAGTAATTTTAGTAATGCTGCTCAGTTCGTTGCTTTTTATTAATCGTGAGGTGTTGAGCGTAACAATATCAAGGGCTTTGCTAAAGTTAGATAATTGGCTAACATTAGATATCAGCTCTTCTATATCTACTCATCCTTTTACGAGCTCGCTCTCTTCATGGTTTTAGCTGTCCGTTGGGTTGTAAAGTGTCCAAAGTGGGGCAAAAAAGGTGAAACACTATTCTCTTTGTATTCGGGGTGTGATAAATAATGGTGATTTCAATAGGGCACATTAAAGGTTGTCTATTTCCTCTTTTTTAACATCAAGGGAAAAACAGAGACTACACTATAGTCAGTAGTGGTCTATTTAAAGAAAAAGAAATGTTGACGTCATGGCGTGACGTCGCAACACGTCGGCTCGCCCGAGAGCATCAATAATATCTCCAGTAAACATTCGATACCAGAACACCATTGGTTGTGCGCGAATGTACTTGCATTGCGTATGTGTACGGCCTAGATCAACTCGTAAACATGTCAAACTCAGGGTGTCTGTTAGCACTGATCCTGTTTTCATTCATGTGCATGTGTAGGAGCTTAAAAAGGATCTGCAGTGCCACAGACTGAAGCTGCAGGTGGCTGACCTACAGCAGCACATCGAGCACATGCGCTATCTCATCAGCTTGCAGGACCAGGAGAACAAACACACGCACAAGTACGTATCAGACCCTGCAGAGTAAAACCACGTGACGTACACACCAGTGGGTTATGTCATTTCCATATAATTTTCTAAATGAATTGGTGTTAATTGTACTGTCTTCCATTTAAATTCACATGCTCTTGAATATGAGATTTTTTTTTTTTTTTTGCCTTTTTAATATAAAAAGTAGATGTTACAGTCTTATCTGTGTGTTTGAATAATTGATGTTCGTGATGTTTCATCCACCAAATATTTTTTTCATAGTTCAGGAGGTCTTAGTATTTTTTTTTGATCTGATGAAATAATATTGATATTGTGTCACCAATATACTTTTTTGAGATCGCATATCAGTATTTTCTAACATTTTAAAAACTGATATTAGACTGTTAGTTGTTAATATTTTGTTCTAAATCTTTCAAATTGTAAAATGTTGTACAGAATTTTTTTTTTGTATTTATTTTATGTTAAATTAAATGCAGCACTACTGTTCTGCTGGCCATTTGTTAGCAAACCTATGTACATATTGAACTATCATGAAGTGGAGGGTTTTTTTTTTTTTCCTCGCATCATTTTTTTTCTTCTCATTTCCTGATATTCTATGTTGCGTATACACCACGAGTCTCCTTTGCTACTGCTGTGAACTTTTATTTGAAAAGTTTCCATTTCCACATCTTTATTCTGATCATGGGATCATTCAAGGCTCTTCTGTCCTCTCTCTCCCAGACTGGTTCATGCCTTACTTCCTGCCTACCGCCGCCAGAGCCTGGCCCTGAAGTCCGCGGGCATCTCCGCAGACGACACGGGGCAGGAGGGGCTGGAGCACCTGGTACGGCGAGAGCGGGCCGTGGTGTGGGCCGACCAGGAGAACATGGAAGAGAAGGCTAAACCAGACGAGTGCACGGAGAACAACTGTCTCCAGCCCATCCTGTCTTTCTCTCACCTCATCACTCACCAGAACACACCATGCAGTGAGTGGCGCAAAGTGGCCTCCTTTCATTGCGCTCTGTGAACGCCAGGAAACTGTAGGCCAGTTGCAGTATAACTGTCAGTGGCACATTAAAGTCAGTGTGGATTGAATTTGTGTTTGTTCAGTTACTTAAGGACAAAAATCATCACACATCTTCCATGAATGGACATGTGTCCAAAGGAAACGAGCTCAGCATTTTTGCTCCATGATAGCTGAGATGGGGACAGGCGGAGGTGAAACACGACATGATCTTTTCCCCCGTCCAAGCATGCAGAATTAAAAAATAAGTTAACATTTAGAGGCTTTTTCCATTACCAACAGTGGCTTGGTTTTAATGCAGTGGACTCGGTTATGTCCAGGGACATGAATGGTAAGAAATTATGGTTTAGTGTAGGTTGGTTTTTTTTTTTTTTTTGTAAAACTTCATTCATTCTGAAAGTTGACCCGTTCTTTTATTGTTGATTTGTGTATGTGTTGTGTATAAAGTGCTTTTCATCAATGATAGTTTTGTCTCAACTCTCCACAGGTGCAGAGAAACACACACGCCGAATCTCTCAACGGCTCAATCTCTCTAGATCCCCGAAAGGTAAATATGCGTGTGCCGTCGCTCTAGAGCTGTTATTCATGCTCCCATGACTCTGTTTAATTTAGTACTCATGTAACACCTTCAGTGTGTAGATTATTAGTCACATATTCATCTTTAAGCATAATATTCAGTAATATCAATTGCATTATACAGACACTACGGTAAAACTAATGGGAAGGATGAGTAATAATGAGTGATGAATATAAGTTTGGACCTGTGGATGAGAGCAAATAGAATTTGTTCGACAAAGTCGAATATTAATGTAATATAACTAAGAAACAAAACTTGCTAGTACACAATAGCGCCAAAATTATTACATTTTTAACGGTGTGATATTGGGTAAAGTTGCATTGTAATTTCACTGGGTTTGTTTTTTTTGTGTGTATATATCACTTTATATAGTTGATATTATGATGTGCCATCCCTATTCTTAGAAATACTAAAAAGTTGATGGAAATGGTGAATTTTCTTTCTTTTCTTTTTTTTTAATGGTGATCTTATATTACACATGACTGGAGCTGTGTGAAATCCCTAGTATATCGCTCCTTGTTTTTGTCATATTTCTTGTCATATGTCACAGCTCCATCTTTGTCCCTTCAATCCTCTTTTCTGTTTTCCGCACAGTCCGCTTCAACATACTTCAGCTTCAGTCATTAATCCAGCCACCAGTGACACGAGCATCACTCATGTTGCTTGTGTATGTGTGTATTTGAGTAAGCGGAAGGGAGACAGATCCATCACAGCGGCAAATACTTTGTTGTCGATTGCACCTTCACGTCACTCTGAACGCTTACAACTTATTCTTTCTCACCAGAGATTTCGTTTTAGAAGACGTTCCACACTTCTTTTTTTTTTTTTTTTCTTTTTTTTTTTTTTACTCTTTTTATCTTGCTGGATTGGATCTGAAATCGAGATTGAATAGAAGTTGCAATTAGTTAATGCTGAAGTCAGATCTGTGCCCCATGAAATAAACTGCAAAGGAAAAGTGAAAATATCAATGTCGAATAGCAAGCATTGAGAAAGTGAGAGAAAAGTGTTCCTGATTCCACACAGAGAAATGACCAGGTTTTGATCCATGGTTCCTTTGCACAGCTGGCTTAATAAATAGACACTTGCAGAGGTTTTAGTGTATATAGAGAGAAAAAAAGGGAAACAGAAAGAGGGAGGAAACCTTTTGGGGAATGGTAGATGGCGTGAGTTATGGCTCAGTAAATTGTCTGTAATGATATTTGCTGCAGAACAGGTGTTCCTCATTTGATTGAGAGACATTGTGGGGAAATACAGGAACACCCTAGGTCCCAGTTGGGTTCTGCATTGGGTGAGCGGGGAAAACATAAAGCCAGTGAGGCTGAGAAATGATGGTGAAAAGACATAATCTCCAGCACTGAGACCTATTAAAATCCGTATATGACTGACTTCTAAATTGTGCATTAGGAATAAATCATAATCCTTGGCCAGTGGATTTATTCTGTTCCAATCAATAGCCTTTGCTCTTGGACAGGCTGCATTGTGCCACATTTCTCATATTTTGAAAAATATCAGATCTGTTAAAAAAAAAAAGAAAAAAAGAAATAGCAGACTTATAAGTCACACAGGAATACATTTAAGAAAGCCGGACCCTTTAAAGCATAGTCTGACGATTTCCTCCTGCGTCAACCGTGGCTTTTTTTTTCTTCTTTGTTTTTAAATATAAAATAAATGTGAAATGAGTCCAGTTCTGGACCGTGCTTTGAAAATGCCTTCTCTTGTAATCTCGCTGTCTTTCTCCCACGCCGTTTTCATTTCATCAAGCAATGTTTACGTAATTCTTAATTACATCAGTGTTTATGCGTTCTTCTTTTCTTCCGGTGATTTATTTTGCAATCTGGCTCATTTTCCCTTTTGTCCATCCTTCTTTGCAGTCTCATTTTCCTCTACTCTGAGAGAAGCTCTCGCTCTGCCCCTCCCGCCCGTTCTCTCATTCCCCCCTCCCGACCCCACCCCACTCCCCCCTGCTCTTCTCCTCGTCTCATTCATAAAATTGCTGCCGAGCGGAAGAGGAGGGGACAGGCGGCGAGCTAGCTGAGGGGCTCAGTCACGTACGATATGAAACGCAGCCGGATCATCAGCATGGCGAGAGGGAGGGAGGGCAGCAGCAGCCAGGCGACCCTAATCCGAGCCGTTCTCTCCACCAGAAATAGAACTTCATGCATGTATTAATCCCGTCATCCAGAAATACGGCATCCAGAGCACTCTGGCGTGTGCACACACACAACCCCAAACATCACCCTCTCAACCCTGTCTGTTATTACATCGTGTTCCTCGCACATAATCTTATATCATCCTGCAGGGTGTGTTGTGTTTGTGCGCATCACGCTCAGAGATCAGTGTGTGTTGTTGTCATTCAGCCCCAGCAGTGACGTAGACGAGTGCTGTTTTCTATCAGAGCGCATCAAACAGGGCACGATAGGGCTCAGCTTCCAAAGAGCTCATCTCTAATACGTTTTTACTGAAACTTTTTTTTCCCTACACCGCTGTATAAGGGTGCATGTACTGGTTAGCCATTACAGAGACGTGCTGCCCATTCAGCCAGTCCGACTTGTAGAGAGTGACGGCAGCTCTTAAAGGATACAGCTGCCGTCTTTATCAATCACACTTCCTCTTTGTGTATCTGCACATGTTCTCCCCTCCCCCCGACTCTGTCCATGAGTCAGTGTGCAGCGTGAGCGCGACGTGTTCCAGCATACTTCAGCGCGCGATGCTCCGGGTCGGATCTCTCCAACAGCGCCTAGCACCCTGAAGCCTCCCGGTGCGCGCGCACACAGCATTGAAAGCCGTTACCCATGACAGCATGTGTTTGTTAAACACATTGCCTGGACAATGCATTCTCTGATTTGAGGTTTTTTACACACGCGCGCACACTTTCTCTAGTCTCTCTTTCTCATTGTCTTTCTACCCTGAGCTTCTACCCACTTTCCTCTCCAGTCAGGTGCACTGCTACTGACTCATCTGACCAGGTGACGAAAATAGCTAAATTATTCAGTAGTGGATGCATATAGAACTACTCAGGATAGGAGCATCGGCTCTATGAATAAACTTGAGCATATGGAATATAGAGTGCTAGCGTGGTTGAAGAGGGACTGGGAGTAGCATGAATGAATGTGTGAGTCATCGTCCGTTATTGGTGCCTGCCTGTACGCCGTGTACTCTCTTAAGAAGTGAAGGGAGAGGAACTTGATCGGGATATTGTGAGATTCCGTCCAAGTTGTCAGTGTTTGGGTTCGCCTTTGCTTCAACCCCCCCGTGCAAATTCATTTGCCGACTTCGACGAGCTCACACTAAACATGACACATAGTGACACATCTGCATAGTGAAAACACAAAGCTGGCAGCCTTTGGAAAAAAAGCCATGCTTTGTTCCAGTACCCTGTTTGCACACTGAGTTCAAAGCACTTGCACAGTTGTAACATTGGTATAGATTTGTTTTTATTATATTGAATATATGGAGTGTTGAGCTGTATGACATGGATTTCTACAGCCGCTTCACTCTGCAGACACTGAGCCTAAAACCAGAGCTCAACGTACGGATTTGCATTTTGAAGGACATAAGTCGTGTGTGTCGCAGAGCTGGCATGGATTTGGAAGTGCACATGCATAAGACTGGCACAGAACGATGGAATAAGAAAGACTCACACACTGCATATATTGTAACTGCAATATGGCACACAGACAGAAGCTGCATGTCTGAAGGTTAAATGCATTTATTGATTAATAAATCAATTTATCGAATAAGCGTCATGTAATGATACAAAATAGTGTGCTGAACATCCTGTTTCAACAGGAAATTGACAAAAATCAATTTTTTTACAATGTAGTCTGTTTCCAACAGTTCAGAAATCTCAAGAGTGGGTGTAGTTTCGTTCTTTAAAAGGCCAAGACCGTGGGTAAATGCATGCCTTTCTGCCTTTAGGTAAACCTGAATGTTCTCTTGTTTTATCAACAAACCTAACAATTTTATTAAAACATCCATCCTGACAGGCTGCACTGAAAGTTCAGCATGTTTAGGCCATCTGTCTTGCCTAACTTGGCTTTGTGCTTAGGTTTCATCTGCTTTAGACACAGCGTTAATTTATTATTTTTAATTCCCCGCCCCCCCCATCATGAACAATTTTAACTAACTTTACAAATTAACGCAAGTCTAGTTATTTTAGCGTATTAATTGTATTAAGGGCTTTTTATTTGTTTTTCTGTCAGCCCCTTGCCCTGGAGAGGAGCATGCATCTGAACCTGTGCCTAAAAAGCCAATCAGGAGGAAGTTGGCCATTTCTCCCGTAAAGCCTGGCCCAGGATGTGAAGGTGCTGCGCCGTCTCACTGTCCTCCAGGCCTACAGGAGGTGCTGCGTCAAGAGGGCATGTACCCTCTGCCTGACACACCCCAAACATGGGCCTCCAATGCTCCAGTCTCCATTCACCCTGATTCCACCTTCGACGTGGGCGCAGACGGACAGGGGGAGGAGACGACTCCGGTTAACAGCACAATAATCCTGTCTCCCAAGTCACCCGAGCCTCCTGGAGGTTCAGGCCTGAGCCAGCTCCGTGTCCTGCGTGCCAATAATGCAAACGAGGCCCCTAAAAGGTAGGAAACTGTAGAGAGTGAGAATCACTTCAAAAATGCACGCTGTGAAACACGCAGGGTTAAAGAGAAAAGTTTGCTACACAGTTTTCGGATGGTCAGGGTTATTACTGCATGATCGGAAGGCCTCTGAAACCGAGTATCAGGAGAAAGATGGAGGTTAATAACATTCAGTGGTTTATAGGTTGGAGATTCCGTCTCTTCTTGACCTGCGGAGATCCAAACCATCCTACATGGCCATGACATCAGCGTCACAGGGCAAACGCAAGCTCAACTGGTGAGTCTTCACTCATTCACTGGTCATTAACATGGCCTTTTTATTTAAAAAAAAAACTGCCTGGGATTTGTATGAAATAAATAAATAGTGTTTGTTGCTTTTCTTAATGAATGAAACCTGATCAGGTAATTTTGTACCAGTTAGAAATTTTGGTTCTAAATGTTTTGGCGTCCCGAGTAGACTTAAAAAGTAGTAGCTAACATAATTTAACCAAAGATGGCAAGCTACTTAGCTAGGTGAGTGCGTTAAGAGAGACGAACGAATATATGATCATATAGTACCTTGTATTTGCGCACTTGACAAAAAGTCTCGAAGTTGTTGGTCAGTGTTTCAGCGATTTTATGCATCACATAAAAAAAGTCTAGCTAGCATCTTTATTTTCTCTCTATCTTTACCCACTCAGTGAGTTCTTGTAATGTGATGACTTGCACATTCCAGATTCAGAAAAAAATCGTCTGTCACCCATGAACGCCAACCAGGCCTCCTTGAAAAAAAAAACTAAGCTAAATTGCGGTGCTGCCGATGTGCGTAGTGCTACAGGCGGCAAGCATTGGCGCATTGTTTATACATAGCTAAATATTAAGCTTTTCTTTTCTTTTCTTTTTTTTCCTTCGAAAGTCAGTAAGTAGAAGGATTTATTTTCTTACTTTTAGCTTTTAAACCTATTTGTCCTCTGGACAACTACAAAGTAATTATTAATGTCCCAAGCAGAGAATTTGCTTGTCCTTGGCACCTGTGCTAGTGATTTGTCCAGCCCTGATGCATAAGCAGAAAATACTTACAGTCCTATGTGTGTTTGTACCCTCCTGCAGTACTGGAAAAGAGATAGGCCCAGATGCTACCCACGGTGCTGCAGCTCCTAAACGCATTAAACGTGATCCCTCCGATACTATAAAACCACTCCGTGTGCGACGCTTTGGTGGTAAGCATGGACTTTCATACAACTTCTTTCACATGCACTGCTCTTTTAACCAAATCCCGTCACTGACATCTTCAGTTAATCTAAGAGTTAGGTTCCAGCTGTCCAGGATACAGCCCTTTGGGCTCTGTCCTTATTTCTGAAGTGAAGCACGATCATCCCTTGTGAATTTTTTTTTATTAAGCCTTTATATAATCTATTATGTTTGTCTAAGTGCTAATGAAGTGTTAGGGCTAGGCCACCTGACAGCTGTTAAACTCTCAGCCAAAAAATATTTCCAGGCTCCTCCCTTTCCCACCGTCTCTTACTCTTGACGTCTCTTCCCAGTCTTCTTACTATTGATCCATCACTCTGTCACTCTTTTTGTTTTTATCATGTACAATACTCAAACAATTTGATTTTTTTTCCCCCTTTTTTTTTTCCTTTCCCTCTTCAGCGTCATCGGAGAACGAGCCAAGCAGGAGAGTGGTGCGCAGCGTATCAGAGGGGAACCTCCATCAGCCCGGCCCTCGTAAACCCAAATCAGCCTTTCTGGGCCCCGCTGCCCTGTTCAAGAAGGTCACAAAGAGGATGTGAAATCTCTCCAGCATGACCACTTAAACACACCCGTCTTCTAAAAGCCTTGCACTGATTGCACTCGCACACACGTCAGCCTTATGGACATCGTGAGGAGATTTGAAAAGAGGAGACGTCCTTAGGGTTTAAACTGGACTGTGTTGGTGTAGTGAATTCTCTTTGTTGTTTTTTTTTAATGTACAGCTTATTAATGATTTTAAAATAACTTTGTACATAGAATTTTGTTTTAACTTCTTGTGTATTGAAAAATAAACATAATGATTTTTGTTCCTAGTTCCTAGTTGTTTTCCATCTAAAGAAACATTTTAAACAGTAGAAACTTCCTGAAAGGCAAGACCTTGTAATAAAAAGCTCTGGACACTTTTCCTACATGTGCAGTTGCTGGACATTCAAGACTTTTCTGGTGTCATGTTTTTATATATTCTGTAATAAATATGATTCTATCAAAAGATAAATGTCTAGGTTTGAATACAGAACTTTGGTTGCTTTGATCTTAGTATTTTAATCAAGTCAATTCCTCTTACTCAATAAAATTACTCATAAATATTGATTGAGCTTTTTTTATCAGGTCAAACATTCGTCTTGAAGCTGATTTCATACAAATAGCGTTTTAAGATATTAGATGCTAAAAAATATTTGAAGTGAAGTTGGTATCCCATTTAGAAACCCGTGCGTGAAGTAAACTTTAAAATCATGCATCACATGGATTTCCAGTTCCAGCGTGCTCAATAAATCCAACCGTGCCATTTTCTCCTGTCCAAATGGTTCCTTTGATGGCACATACAAAGCAGACTGGGTGTGATTTTTACACCACAAACCCAGCAAACAAATGGAAATACTTTTACTTGTTTATTAGTCATCAGACACTCTACCAGCAGACTACAGAGTATCATATATTTTGCGTACTTTTTTGGCAACAAAATTCAGGATCTTGAAGCTCTTAGTCTGATTGCTAAGCATACCTTCGTGTTCTGGTTTCCAGAAGGTTTTTACATTACAACTCAATTAGAGTTTCCGAACAAAATATATGTACACTGGCCTGGAAAAGGTTCACAGCATCCTGTGTTTAAACTTTTTTTTTAATGTTATTAGTGAGTGAGATATTCTGGTGTGTTTGCTGGCTACAGGAAAAGGGTCTGTAAGCGGTCAGGGGTAATGTCAGTCAAATGGCCTCTTTCTGTGGAAAAAAAAAAGATCTTTGCCACATTCATAGACCGAATGTACTACAAACATCCTTGAGGCCATGTTTTCCATTTAGTGTTGAATGAAGAGATTGTGCTGAGAAGCTGCATTGGTTTTTATGACAAAGGCACCATCATTTACAGTTTAGCTGTATCATTGACCTTTTTTTGACCCCTTGATATGGCGGTCAAGGAAATACTTGAAAACTATGGTTTGCTGTGGGTTTTTTTTTTGGTTTTTTTTTTTTTTTTTTTCAGTTTAAGCAGCCAACAGACCACGCACATAAAATTCCCCCAACAGAAAAAAACTAATTCACTGAAGGGAAAAGCAGCAGGACATGGTTGTGTATTTGCTTTTTCCACATTGCACCAATTTTATCTAGGTGTATTGACCTGTGAAATCTCAAGCCTCTGTCTTGAAGAGGTTAGGACTGTGCTGAAAAAGTATTAGATTTTTTAGGGTTTTTTTTTTCTGCTACAGTTTAATTATATTGTTTTCACCGACTAGAATGCAATTGAACTAAAAAAAATGGACTGAAATGAATAAAAAAAAACGTAAAGTGTATTTTTATTGCAAAAAAAATGTCAAATTATAGTTAAATTGATCTATATTTCCTTTTATAAGATGGTAATAAACCAAATCTAAGAGTATATATTTGCTTACTTTTAGAAATAAATGCAAACAAAAACGACTATTTCAAGTTTGAAATTAGAACAGAAAATGTTTAGAAATATCCTTAATAATCTTATTTGGTGTATAGAAAATCTTATAAAAGCTAAAATATATTCAAGGTATATCAGCTTGCTAAGATGCAATTTTTTCGCACTGTTGTCGAAACTGACTCAATAAAAAAAAAAAAAACATGAAACATGCTGTGACCAATTAATATCGTATAAAATGACATTAATTTGTTTATTTGTTCTGAGTAAAACATGAGTGAATTTGTGAATGTTTTGACCTAAACATTTCTGACCCTGACCTGGTTCCCACTGAGAGCATATCAGACAATGGAGCTTTCCTCTGAGAGTTCATATACCTTCCACCAGTCAAAACGTCGGCTCCAAGTCCAGAAGCTCATTAGAACATCAACAAAAAGGAGGTGAAAAAAAGTAAAAGAGTTCAGTGCAGAAGAGGACTTGTTTACTTGTTCTGATCTGCAGGGTTTCTATGGTTTCATCATGCGTTAAGCTCGATGGCAAAGCAGTTTGTGTTTATTGTGAAATATAATTTTTATTTTAAGGCATTATTTTCTTGTCATGAATAAATGAGAAAGATGTCATGGACCACCAAGTGAGAACATACAGTATACAGGAAGGTAAAGGATTTTTGCACTGTACACAACATTCATCACTGTCCATATTGATCAGTTGGTGGAGTTCTCTGAATTGTAGACAAAACAGCAATGTGAGCTCATGAGTTTAATCCCCTGGATCACCGTTTTTATTTCCCTTCTGCCAAACATCACAAAAGATTGATGTTAAACAGGCATCTCATTTGGACTCTCTAATCTCTATTCAAGCTCCCATCTCCATGGCTGGGCATTGTGGCTACTGCTGAAGGGAAAATATCTATTTACATGCAAGTTTCACAAGTCATTTTTTTTTTTGCATCTTCTTCAAGGCTTGAATAGCACTCGCACATCTCCCTTCCCTCTGCTCTCTATCGTTCTGTCACACTTAGTCGTTGATGAGAATCTCTTCACTGAAGCTCTTTTGTTTTTTCCGAAAAAGGGAGGTCTCGACTAAAGTTTATTAACTTTGTCTCAGCCAATGAGGCGGCTGCTGTGTCTGAAACGGCGTCCAATAAGGCCGAGCGAGAGGCCGGAGGCGGATGTTGCTTAGCAACTGCAGGTAGAATCTAGGATCATGTCGAAGTCATTGTCTTATCTCGGATCCATATGAGACCTCACATGTTTATTACAGTGTTTTTTGTGAGGTATTTTTAGTAGAAACATCTTTGTGACAAACGTTACACAAGGATGCAAAGTTGTCTGATTGACTTAAAGGGCAAAATCACTACAGAAACCATTGTGTTTCTTAGTCGTTTAGCAAAATGAGCCTTCTTAGCCTTTTGGTTTGCACTTGCAAATGTCTGTCAATAACAAAAGCACTCCATGTGTTGGTCCAATGGCTTTAGCTAGATCAATAAAACCAGTCCATGCTGATATTACTGCAGGAACCCGTGATATCCGTCAAAAGATGTCAGGAGCCAATACACATTTGCAAACAGGACTGTCAGTAGGGATTATCTCAAGCAAACTAAGACTAATATTGTTTATAGACACTGCACATTTGAATCATTATGCAACCGAATGACTTGATTTTTTTTTTCCTCATATCTTTGCTAGTAGGAATGCTCATCCATTTCATTAACAGTACATGCTATGTATGTTGCTCATAAAAATAACCCAACGATGAAGGCAAGCGAAGACAAAAATGATGTGACAAAGAAAGCGGGGATTTAAAAAAAAAAAAGTCTTTTGAGGATAGAGATGCTGCATCTCAACTCGTACTGCTCCCATAACAGGTGAGTGGTGGAACAAGACGCACTCATCCTCCTACATGCCGACGTAAACAGATGCGTGCGCTCCTCCCACGATGCGACAGCGTCGTTGTCGCCCCACCTCCCCCCAACCCCAACTAGCCGCTTCACAGATGCCATCCTTTTGTCCTAAGGTAATTACAGCAGCGTCTGCGAGCCTACAGCACAATCCGGCCTTGAGCACTTTTCATCCCACCGGCACGCCGAACATATTTAACACACTAACGTTATGCCTGTTATTCTGCCTGCTGACATAAGACAGGATAACACCAGATTCAGGATGTGTGTCAGGGGTCATAGTCTTATCAAGTTACATGAACTGTCCTGTATGACATCAGTGTGTAAATAATTAGACCATGTTGACTTGAGTGTGGTTTCATGTTCTTATATTCATGTTTCATGAGTAGTCACTCATTACTTTATCAAAAAAAGCCTAAAGCAGTTTTTCGTCCAACATTATTATAGGCCTTATAAAAATCCTTATTCAATAAATGTGCTTATTCAGTTATTCAGCATTATCATTGTTTTGTTTCTGGGTTTTTTTGGTTTTGTTTTTTTTTTTTTTTCCCAAGTATGCTTTTAGGGCACCTTTTGCTCTGTTCTCATTTGATAACAATAATACGAAAAAGAAGAGTTTATTTTTTACTGTATATATAAAACTTTCATAAGATCGTGATCTCAAAGTGCTTCTCAATCACAAAAATAAGAAAACAATGAAGTAAAATAAACAAAACAGGTTAAATATATTTAAATATATTTTAATGGCATACACTACTTGGCCAAAGCCACTGAATAATACATTTATCTATATTAAAAAGGAGAAACACTGAAAATATCAAGGAACTATATACTCAGTTATGATAAAAACTGTTCAAACATTTAAATCATACTAATATGGGTGCATGTGGCATGCCAGCTTGGTCAATGGTTGCTTTTTTATTGTCATTTTGTTCTTTGTTTTTTTTTTAAGTAGAATTAAGTATCTCATGCTATAAGGCATTAACATAACTCTATGTTAGGATTTGAGATCAAAGTTGATCTGGGGCTTATATTAATTATTATGTATTAAAGTAGTGCTTACACACAGTCTGGTCCATAAATATTTGGATATTGACAAAGTGACTGTGATTTCAGCTGTATACTACAGTACACTAGAGTTGAAATTAAATAATGAACATGACTGAAATATGATATAACCCAAAGTGCAGACTTTAAGCTTTGAATGTATTTACATCCGAATCTGGTGATCGGTGTAGGAATTACAGTCAGCCCCACCCCCCTTTAAGGGAGATAAAGTAATTGGACAGTTGACTGCTCAGCTGTTCCATGGTATGTGTGTGTTATTCCCCCATTATTTTACTCACAAGCAAGCAGATAAAAGGTCTACAGTTGATCTCAAGTGTTGCATTTTGAACCTGTTGCTATTCACTCTCAATATGAAGTCCAAAGAGCTGTCACTGCCAGTGAACCTCGCCATCATTAGACTGAAAAATAAAAATAATAAACCCATCAGAGAGATAGAAACAACAATAGGTGTTGCTAAATCAACTATTTGGTACAAATGAAGAATGCACTGAAGAGTTCAGGGAAACCAAAAGGCCTGGAAAAAACACAAGAAAATAACTGTAGTAGATGACAGAGATTTTTTTTTTTTCCCCAGGTGAAGAAAACCCACTTCTGAACAGTTGACCAGACCAAGAACACTCTCCATAAGGTAGGCATATCTGTGTCAAAGTCAACAATCAAGAGAGAATTTTACTAAATTAAATAGTTTAACACTAGATTGGAAACCACTGGTAGGTCGATTGAAGTTTGCCAAAAACATCTTAAAAAGCTTGTTCAGTTCTGGAACAACATCTTATAGACGGATGAGACAAAGATCAACTTGTACCAGAATGATGGGAAAAGAAGAGTGTGGAGGAGGGAAGGAACTGCTCATGATCTGAAGCATACCACCTCATCTTATGGCGTGGGCATGTATGGCTGCCAGTGGAACTGGTTCCCTTTTATTTACTGATGATGTGACTGCTGACAAAAGCAGTAGGATGAATTTGCAAGTGTACAGGCCCATATTATCCACTCAGATTCAACCAATGCTTCAAAACTCATTGGATATGGACTCACACTGCAGATGGACAATGACCCGAAAACTGTAAAAAGCCTTGAAAGCAGCCTAGAACTTCTTCTACAATTTTTATGCACATATACATATAAAAAGTGCTGCAATTTCTGATTGTTCAACCAGTGTGGGTGTAAACACCTTCAAATTGAAGCTGAATGTCTGAACTTATGTTCATTACTTAATTTCAAGTCCCGTAGTCTGCGGTAGACAGCTGAAAAAACTATAATTTTGTCAATGTTCAAAGATTTGCGGATCTGACTGTTTTTCAGTCATGCATATATCATAATGCTGCTCTGTGATGGACTGGGGTACCACTCAGGGTGTATTCCCATCTCATTCCCAACGCTGCCAGTGTTGACTCAAGATCCACAAATGACTAAATGAATGAATGCTAATATCCTGGGTCTCATGTTACAAACATCATCATAATGCAAAGGTTCTTAACTCCGGTTTTGGTTCCTCTGCCCTGTGTTTCCATGAATCCATGATTGGTTTGCCTTTTGTGTCCCACTGATAGCACGATTACAAATATGTAAAGGTAATGTATGAATGTCAAAAGACATTTTATACACAGGTATAATGTTCATCAGCACAACCTATATGAATAATTTATCTTGAATAACTTAACTTGAACAAATAACTTGAAACATTAGTTTAAAAAAATAACAAAATCTAAGTATCTACAGCACTACAGTAGCATTTTTACTTGTTCTACCCACTGTAACTGTAAGTAACCATCCAATACAGTCTCTCCCATCCTGTTGTGCAAATAGATTGAAAGTAAAAAAAATCATAAAATAAAATCAGGTTTAAGTAAATCATGTCCTTAACGTCCATTGATGCTAGTTAACCATGTTTTGTGTATTTGTAAATTCTATCCTACACATTCCATTGCCCTGCTACTCATTTTTCAAATTCAGCCTGTTAACAAAGAAACTTTGTAAAAATGATGGGTTGACATGGATTAGCACTGATTTGGATGCTTAAATGAATGTTTTCATAGTTTCTTTAGGAGATATTTAGGAGATATTTGAAGAGGAATCAGGCAATGCTTCTTTTAAACAGTTCCCCAAATCTCTGGGACATCCTGCAAGACGTCTGGCATGACACCTTGAGCAATTATTAAGTGAAAAGAAAAAAAAAAGATTGCTTGTATGAGCAAAGTGTGTGCAGCAGATAGACGTGTACTTCAGCAATTTCACGACAACAAAGGATCATAGAATGAAAACAGAAAACTGTGATGAAGAGAAAGTGACTGATATTAGTTAAATGCATGACAGGTTGTAGATAATGCACAAAGTGTGATTTGATTTGTACTACCAAGTGAAACTAAACCAGAAATAGATGTTGACTCATATCTGCCCTTGGTGACTCTTGCATAAAACATCCTGATGAGCTGCAAGTCCTTTGAAGATCAGTGAGAGTGGTTTCTTTAAGTCAAACCAGGGATGAAAGCCTTGAGGATGAAAAAGATTTAATAAAACAGTGATAAAACAGGGTGTAAAATGCGTCGCAGTCATCCACTTTTTATATTTTGAAGGGGGGGGGGTCACTTTTTTTATATCAAAGCATTTGAATTCATTCATTCATTTAACATTAATCATTCACTGCAGCATTATCAAATTTAGACAACGCTGCGGTATAAAGGGTCACTTATTAAACATTAATAATTAGGTAATAAATGTGCATATATGTAATGACTACAAGATTTTTTTTTCACAACTGCATTTTATGGTCTCATTTTCTTAATGCATCTCCTTAATAATTACTAGTTTCTGGAAATATAAAGGCTAATTAATGATTATCAAAGTGACTGTGACTCTAATTGTGCTTCCAATATGCTGTCTCAAAACAAAACGTTTTAAATATGAAGAGAAAATAAATATGACTGCTCTTATTTGTGTCTGTTCAGCACTGAGCTCCATTTTACACCGCAAACTCCTAAATACTGGCTAGTTACTCTGTGTCAGGTTAAAAGAAAAAAGTACAAAGTGTGTAGAACTAAAAATGACAGGATTTGGGAAGTATTACAGGAATCTGATGTTTTGTAAACTGGTCATTCAGATGAATTTAAATTTCACAAGAGTGTATTTCATATGAGTAACTTTAAAAAAATATTGGCCAGATGTGTCTTTAAGGGTAATAAAAGACAGTTGCTATTAAGGTGAAGCAAGTAACACCTACAACATAAGGCAGAAATATGAGAACATACTACATAATAAAGCACTAATAATAAGCTGTTTGCGAATTTAGCTTGATTCACTACTTTACGCAAATCTATTTGCGATGAATTGAAATCTTTTATGCCACAGATCTGTTCAATTCCCAATTCTGATGGGTGTTGATTAATTTTCTATAAAATAATCAGTGTGATTGTTCTCGTACTGGTTTCTATACTAATGTATAGGATGATCAAGTCCAGTTTCAAAACTTTTTCCACATTGATTTGTCTCTTGTGTTTTTATTTATTTTTCATGTTTCCTTGTTTTTAATTTTATAAAAAAAAAAATTCTTTTACCTTCCTCCTTATCTCAGATCCTGGACTTACTAAATATGGTTTGGTCCTGATTGAGAATTTGTAAAAAAAAAAAATCTTCATGTTGTCTCAAAGTTTGACAAGAAGTAATTACTTCTTCTAGAAAATAGCTAAATCATCAGCAAATTGCACAAGCCTACCAGTTGAAGTAACGGCTGGGCCATGAAAAGGATTTGATGGTTTTCGGTCTTAATCTTGCCTCAGTCTTGCTTCCACATGGACTTGATCTTGACTTGGCCTCGACCCCTGGAAGACTAGGTCATCACTCCATCTTGGCTATTCCTGGTTTTGGTCTTGTCTCAGACTTGTTGACAACAGTGCTAGTAATGAATTGCACAAGGGCTTGTATGGTGGACAATAAACAGATTTTAAAAAACATGTAATTGATGATCTAGCGAAGTTTTCTATGAGAAGACATTTATTTAGCATTTTTGGAAGGAGTTAAAGAGTGTTCCTTTAAATTTTCCGACATTGAAAATTCTTTGGGATGAAGGACTTCCTGGTAACATGACAAACTACATTTTTTTAAATAACATTTTAACTAAAAAAAAAAAAAAAGACTGGTGAGGAGCAATATTTGATATATATCCATCCATCCATCCATTATCTACACCGCTTTATCCGTCTGGGTCGCGGGGAAGCTGGAGCCAATCCCAGCATCTT
>JAQMYM010000023.1:6194046-6223968 GCA_030014255.1 Parauchenoglanis ngamensis
CAGTCTCTTTTAAAGTCATAAAAATAAAGAAATAATTGAATTAGAAGGTGACCCCAAACTTTTGACCGGTAGTGTATATAATACCTGGTATTTGAGTTCAATTTGTAGTTATAAAAGCTTAATGTAAAGATGTAAAGATGAATTTTAACATTACGTACGTTATTTAAAATTCTGAAATTTAATATACGCTATACATGAATTAAAAACAGGATCTTGTTTCTGTCCTTCCCAAAGAATCCCAAATGGGTGCAACCATTGTCAATTTGCATAGATCATTACAATATAAATGATATTTGGTTTGTAATTAGTACACTAATTTTCTGATAAAAATTAGATTCAGTTTACTGAAAGCATCATAAAATAAAGATCATCTTAACTAGAAAACAGAGCGATGGTTCAGAGTCAATGTCATGTTTCTTTTACCATTCAATGATGATCGTGTTTGCTTTAAAAAAAATTAACTCATGAGAAACCAATCATCTGAGAATACTGTCAAATTGACGAGAGAACGGAACAGAAACAAATATACTTTGTAAAGAACTGCAAAGGCTAACCCCAATAATAAATAAAACTAACTTTGTCATTTTTCCCCATCATTTAAATTTTGTGAATTGTTGTGAATATGTAACTGAGACTATGCTAAGCAAAATCCAAAGAAATCAACGTTTCACCGAATTTCATTTCATGTAAAAAAATAAAAAACAAAATAAGAAAGAAAAAAAAAAAAAAAAAGATAATGTAAAAAATTTGGAAAAAACATTGGCCCATTCTATTGCTTTTATTCTTTACAGTTAAGTATTGGATAGAACATTGATGAGGTTGAAGTATCTCATTTTATTAGTGCCGTTATAGATAGCAGAAGATCTACAGTCTACAGTCTTCGAGACCCCGTTGAGAGTGTCTCTGTTTTATCAGATTGCATCAACTTCACTTTGTTTAAATGAAGAATAAAAGACATGCAGTGTGTGTGTGTGTGTGTGTGTGTGTGTGTGTCTGTGTGAGACAGGACTGAAACTGGACCCTATAGCCGTAAGCCTAAGAGTTGCTGAAAGGATTTTGATGCAGTAATATTATCTCTCTGTCCCAGCTCAGGCCACACAAAGGTGCGCAGCCAAGCGCCAGAGCAAGGCATGTCATCTAAATGGCGAAGCCTTCTTTTGCAGTGTATTACATCCAGATGCTTTGTGTCCCTTGAATTTGGCTGGGAGACAGCACAATAGAGGCAGTTTGTTCGCCCCCGACAAGCTTGCTTTTATTTGCGTCGGCTCTTTGATGTATAGAGTGAGAAGCATTGAGGTCCGGGATATCCCTCGCCGAGCGCCAGGGAAGAAATCCCACTCCTGGAGTATGATCCTTAACAATCCCCAGCCTTTCAGCACTCAAAGCTTTTATTCACTTTAAGAACCTCACTTTCCACCATTGTGTCCACTATCTGTTATTTGAAGATAAAGAAGAATGCTAGGTGTGCTCTCTTTTGTGATCGAGTACAAATGTACAGCTAAGGTCTGTACCGAAAATTCCGGATTTAGGTTCGTTGATGGTTAAAAGGCTTAGGAGTATCTTGTAAAAACTCAATACATTTTCAAAAGCTTCATATTTCACTAATTGTAGTCTTTCATATTTTCCCACAATTGCTTCTGTTCCCTTTCAAAAATCATCTTTATCATTAGCAGTATTGCTTTTGTTCATTTGCTTGTTTTTTCGTTCACCTTTCTCGGTTTTACTGCGCAGTAGTCAAAGCTGTAATCATTGTGTGGACTGCTGAAGATTAGGTATACACAAAGATGCAAATAAATTGGTCCTCACAGCTGTAGGTTTGCAGTGTCCGAAGCTTGACCAGAGAAAAGTATGCAAATAGAGCTAGTAAAATATACACACAGACACACACTTGAAATACCCGCATTTTGCAGGCAATGACAGTGATGAATATGAAATGGCCCTTACATTTATACAGAAACACAGTTAGTTGGGCAATTCAAGGGGCATTTTGGGGGGCATGTCCTCAATAGGATCCTTTTCAGGAACTCAGGAACTTTAGTAGCAGTTTTAGCAAAGGAGGCAGAGCTGATTTTTTTGTGAAAATGTCTCTGATTGATCAAATGCAAGCATCACCGAATTAATATCCTTCTTAACTGCCCTTTTAAAAGTCTATGTTTAGCTAAGTAATTCCTGAAGATTGTTATATATTAGACGGGGTGTGGAATAATGTTTATGACTTCAGCTTATTACCAGCTTGATTTTCTTGAAACCTGGTGGCAGGGTGTAGCATGGGCCAAGGAAGAACACGTAAAATTTTGCAGCAGATTTGACTAATGGTGCAGCTAGATGAATTTAGTTTTGCGTTCACTAACATTCCGAGATATTGCATTCGGGCTTGGCGGAAGCTTGTGCTCAGCAATGCCATAATCCTGTAGCTGGTAGCAAAGTTCAACAGCGACAAAACATAGCCAATGGAGAAATACGATGACTCCATTGTAAATATATACAGATATTGAAAGTGGTTGCAGTTTTTTAGATTTGAATATCACAGAAGATAAATACGTAGATTTGATTTATGACAGGCATGGGCACAATGCCATCAACAAGCCTTATGGCACCAAAAAAGACCAGATCAGAAGAAAACTCTCTTCAAGTAATAAGAGCAGTGAGATCACTGAACTAATAGTCAAAAATGCTACAGCAGAAGCGATCAGTAGCTGCACTGAATCCAACAAACCTGAAAAAAATGTCAGTTTAATGGCTATGGTGTTTAGCCCCCTAATAACGTGACCTCAGTGTTAACCTTATTCAGGTTTTTTTGTTACAAATCATATACATGCATCACGGACAGAAGACCAAGACTGGTAAATTCTGTCACATCTTCTGTCACAGTTTGACACAACCAGAAACCAGAAAATAAAGAAAACACACACAAGTTTGGTTTTTGTACTTAAACTGAGAGGAAAAACATTACCAGCATATATTGCTTTGCTATTTTCCTACACTAAAGCACACTTGGAGTATGAAATTCAATTTGTGTGCACGTAGCTGGTTCTAAAAGCTAGATTAAAGTTAATATAATGTTTGCACAATACAGGGTCCAAGCACCATAGCATTCATTAAGACATTTCAGATAGTAGTCAATGGCTGTTATTCGTTGAACTACTAGTCATTCCTGGACTATTCTTCAAAATGTCTGATTAAATTAATTTTAAAAAAACCATATTAGCATATGAAGTTGTCAAGCCCTCATACACGTTATGTAATTTCTATAGACATGATCAATAGGTTGTACTATAAGCATACGTATTTGAGCTTAGGTGCCTGGACCCCAATAACACATGGTTTACCATGTTCAAATTTGCCATATTGCTGTACCTTTTGCACGTGCTGAAATGAACATAGTCATCGGACATCTTTCATCACTTCTGTAAGTTTACATAAAGGTCATGGTCAGTGCAGGGCAGTGGAAATGCAAAACAGTGACTTGTTCTGGAACTATGTGGTTCTTGTTGGGATTACGCCTGAATCCTTTAGTGCCTCCGAACAATGATGGAAGCAAGGTAATTGAAATGATATTACCAAGAAGAGTACGTTGCTACTATAAATTCAGCTTTCTGTTTTGCTTTAGCTTGTCAAGAGCAGTTTAAGTTTAGCTGCACATCATGTCATTATTTTAAATACCAGTGCAACACAGTATTGGATAGATGTCCTATTATGTATTAAGCTAATGGACGAAAGAACCTGCAACATGAGCAGCCACCAGTTCCCCCTCATTACATAGGGCAAATTTAAAAGCATGATTTCTGACATGACCCTCGCCACTGTTGCTGAAGTGTTTCACTCACGTTGGCAAGCGGCACAGCAGCAGGTTAACAGCCAGCTCATGTCACGTTGATATGTAAAACATATTGTGTAGCTGTGCTGCTAGCCAGAAGCTGTTGCTCACTGGGAGAGGAGTGACAGGAGCATTATGCTGCTTTAACAACTACCTCCTATGAAATTACGCTTGAGAATGGTCACTTTCATCTTTTCTTTATGGGATTTTAAAAAAACTACATATCAAGTTGGCACTGATTAAAGGCTACATAGAGGCAAGGTGAAAAGGTGATGCATGAAAACCTTTTATATGAATGATATCAATGTAGCACTAGCCATGACAAAGGATTCAGTTTTAGCTTGGTTTCATTTTTCCCCCGCATTACAGTATGATGACCGTGGGGAAAGCATGTGCTGTGTTGTTATTTTAAGTTACATTTCTGGTCATTTTCACAAACATTGGCCTCATTAGTAGTGCAATTGTTGTGTGACTCATGACGATATATAGATCCATGACTCCTTTTGCTCAATATTTGATTACTAATCAGGAAGCAGAGCCATGGTGTGTGTAATTTAAAGACTGTAGAACAGCCTTTTAAGCATGCTAAAGCTCTGTTTATAAATTCTCTCTAGTTTTCCATGCTAAATTATAGCACTTTGACACAATACAATCCGACTGGGTAACGCTTTTCTTAAGGGAGGTGTAATTTACATATGTCCTTCATGACAGCTGTCATAAACTTAGATCAATATAAATAAAGTATTATTCCATCAGGTGTCAGCTGTCATAAAGACTGCTTTTGACTATTTTGATGTTAACAAGAAGCCTGAGGCAAGTGATATAGGATGTCGTGTTATTTTATTCCTCCTATTTTCTCCCATATCGTACAGCAACTACCAATCAGGGAAGGTGATGGCTGTGCTTCTTCTGAAAACAACAAGAAACCAGCCAACCAACAATATAAACCAATATATTGAAACAATTTTACAAAAAAAGCATATGTCAACAAAAATCGATGTCTCGGGTGTTATGATAATTTGTATCAAATCTGACAAAAGCAGTCTTTATGTCATCTGTTTGAATAAATGTTGGCTCAGATTTCTGTCAGTTGTCACTGGAGGCTTATGTGGGATTCACTGAGCCCTATGAAGCTTCCCTTAGGTAACCAACAGTGTTGTCTAAAACAATTTACACCACAACCCTGTTAAATTCTCAAACCTGAAGGTGTGGATTAACTTAACAGCAGTTCCGTTTGAACATAATGAGAGGTTTATAGTAATGCACTTATTCTAATATGTTATCATTTATAGCAACAGATATATACTTCAGTTAGTTCCAGTGCAGTGATTTGATTGGTCGAGCTGTGTTTCAAGAGTGCTTATATTTTCTGTAACGGCACTGGGAGGTTTCAGTGTGTGTATTATTCTGCTCGTCTGTGTTCACCACATAAAATTCCACTTTCCAGTTTGAAACGGTTTCCATAATAATGTTTGCGACATCATCAGCGGTCATGCCAAAGGAGTAATTTTCAGCAATATAGCTTTTGGCTTAAAAAATGAAAGCTCATCAGATGAAAAGGAATAAGGGATGCCAATTTTATCAGAAGCACCTTTTTAACGGGAATGTACAAATCAATGTGAGCTAGTTAGCCAAAAAGTTGACATGCTCTAAAATGAGTGTGGCTTCTTCTGAGCCAAATAAATGATTAAATAAACAAACAAATCATAATCTGTTTTTGCTTATTACTGTTAACTAATAAATGGTGCTTGTAGAACTGTTGTATAAAAGCAATATCACACTCGAGGTCGAGCTGTTCTACTGAATATCAGTACTGCGATTTTCTTCACTTGGCCTGCAGCCTCGTGCCTACAACAGAATGACAGCCGTGCTGATATTCAGTACAACAGCACGACCTCGAGTGTGATATTGCTAACTCATTAACAGGGACTTGTATGGCAGACGCCGCACATTATCCAAGCCTACTAATAAATGGATTTAGAAAACATGTTGTTATTTAACTTAGAACAACATATAAGTATTGATATGGTGAAGTTTTCTACTAGGAGACATTTATTTATTAACATTCATGGATGGAGTCTTGGGTGTCAGCCCTTTGTAACGGTCAGTAAGTTTTCCAGTCTACAGGTCAGAGACTTTCTGCGCTTTCTGGTTTCTTGGGAACATGACAAGCTGTGGGGTTTTTTTGTAATAGAGAGTGCGACTGTTTATAGCTGCTATAATGTAAGTGATAACAGGAACTAACATATAATTACAATATATATTTTCTTCAACTTCCAGTTATTCAGTTAAGAGTGTTAAAGCATATTATTCAGGAACTACTGTGAATTATTCAGCAATGCCAGTGAAAATAATAGAAAAATATAAGTGGTTAAATCCATTAATATACGATCAGTGATCACATTCAATGTACCAATGCATTCTGACCTCCAAAATGCAAAAGAAAAATGTTTTAGGTAAAATTCAAGGACCTCAAATTGTTTATGAAGATTAAAGTCTTTGCAAAGGCTTTTAGGTTTGGTCACAACACTACCTTATGTCAATATTATGACATGCCATAACCTTGAATTCCTGCATGTCTATGACAGCATACTGACTTATGTAGCACTAAATCTGTGTATCTGTCATTCATGAGACTAAAAAGTGAGCACGCTACATACTAATATTAACAGTCTATCTCTTTATAATGTACACAGATTGATAATGCATGATGCTCAGGTTCTAAAAATGCACTTTTGAAAGGGTGAGAGAGAATGAGTAAGAGATTAAAAGATGAATGGAGGAACAAGTGATGCTCATTCAGTTGTACAGTCTGTCCCTGAATCTCTCCCTCCCACCCCCATTACTGCCAGAGGTTATTTTTACTGCCAGGTACGAGTAAGTCATGATGCGCAAGCCTCATTACTGATATTTATGGAACACAAATTGAAACGGAAAAATGATACAGCGTCCCCCCGAGGACCCATCCGCTGTTAATAGTTGTCGGTAAAGGCAGTGAAAGGAGGGGGTTCAAAACTGCTGACGGCCAGAATTCTTTCAGCCGCCGCGCACTTCACATCTCGTAATGATTCTGGAGACCAGACGAAGCCCAGATGTAATTAACTGCCACAAACAAGCATGCTCAGGTGACCTGTGTAACAACAACAACATAACAAAACTGTGTCTACAGATGAAATTTAGAAAAAATTCTATAATCCATGGCCAAAAGTCTGCAAGCAAACACCATGGCTGTGTGGAATGTGGTGTTATTCTGTAGTGTAATTTGATAGCTATTAAAAAAAAATTATTTTAAAAATGGCTATTTTATTCTGGCACACTGTTGTTTTAATATTAATCTGAATAAGTTATTTAGAATAAAGCTTTTTCTGACGCATGAAGTCATTAAACGTTTGCTTTTGCATCATGGCTGTTCATCACTTTATTTATGCTGTGATTTTTATAATAATCATTTTATATATCAGAGTGATAGGAAATGCAAAAGTTCTAGACACGATGTTTTGGAAATCCTTTTTGACCTTTCAGCTGAAGGTTTTTCTTTTACATTCCCAAAAGCAATTTGGCAGCAGAAGTAATGCAATGTTTTTCTTTCTTTCTTCTTCTTTCTGAAAATATTTCAAAATTTTCATTATTCATGCAAGACTTGTCCTTGATCTCAAGGCCATTTTTTTTTCCAGTAGTCATGTTGAATTGATGTGTGTAGCTTTGCTGATCAGTTTAAAGACAAATCAGTTTGTCTTGTCACAGTGTGTGTAAACCAGCTCTAAGAGATATTTCTGGTTAATGTTTTAAGAACTTTCAGGCGCTAAAAACATATTATATAGGCACAAGTTACTCTGGGGACACTGGGGACACTGGGGACATGTCCTCATCACTTTTTGAAAGTGCAGTCTTTAAAACTATGCTTATATACCTCTTAACATTACCTACATTTACCTACATTACATATATCACCTTTACAATACATTACCTAAGCAATATTTGCATTGATATAGTTTCAGGGTGGCAACTTTAATATAATATCCAGAGGACCATAAATGAAGAGAGGATACACAAGTTTCTGTCAGGTCTATTTTCTTGTATTTGGATTATATTATTTGTCATGGATTTTTTTAGGCTATAGATAACTACAATCATTGTATTGTAATAAACAGGATGCTAGTAGCTGCCATTACATGCGTCAGTTTAATCAGCCTCTTTGGCTTACTTACTTTTTCCTTAAAATGGACTTTTAGTGAAAAGTGGAGAAAAAATGGAATGGAAAAATGGAAGCATATTTTGATATAAACGAGTACAATGCTTCAAAAAGGCTGACGGCATGATTTTTTTTTCTCGATCTTCATTCATGTTCCCAGTACTTTTCAAAACAAAGTTACGCCCATGTTGTAACCAATCAGCATCACATCACATCTTATTTAGAGCTTTGCTACTAATACAGCGCAAAGAGGAAGAGCATCACCTGAAAGCTTTGCAGTTCAGTCCAGGCTTATGACTCACAGGGGCAGAGATGAGGACAGACACAGAGAGACAAGGACACAGGCAGAGCGGAGGATAGGGACCAGACCTTTCCGTGGCTTTCTGGCATAAAGCAGACAGTGACAGAGACAAGCAGTCTGTAATGTCAATCATTTTATTATTTAGTGCTTGGAAGCAAAATTCACTTAAGAAATCAATTGAACACAGTGTTTATTAAAAATTAAAAAGATTTCCTGTTCATCTGTAGAACAGTTTCTGATAACACAGCTAGTATGAACATTTCATGCATCATTAATTATTATTTTGTAATTACCTTATTATAGAATAGCTATTTCAAAACAAATTCTAGCGATCCACTTATGTCATGTCATTGTAGTTAGACATAAACATCATCTAATTATACCATAAATAGCTACTGTTAAAGTATGTGCTTTTACAAAATTAATTGCAACAGTGCTTTGCATCTTAGGAGGAATTTAATCGAATAGAAATACATTATTCAGAATGAACAGATAATGTGTTCTAAATGGAAGGATCGAAATACAGATACAAGTAGGTGTTGCACTTTGTTTCGAAAATTTGCCTGAAAGGTTCCCAGGGCATCTTGTTGAGACTAGAAGTTTGTATCAGGACTACTTTCACCTGTAGGCAGATATGAAGCTCACAGGACACAGACCATGTTCATTCATTCATCCTTAGTAACTGCCTGATCAGGGTTGTAGTGGTTTTACATGGTTTAATATAATTAGACTAATGGTTTGTTTACATTTTAGGAAATATCACCAAATAAATTAGCTAGAAAAGGTGTTGCAGTCAGCTACAACTAAATATAATAATTGGGTTTAAAACAAACAAACAAACAAAAACAGTCCCTACATTTGTTTGAGACAGATTTTGCACTTGAGTGGTGTAGCTGATGCAGGGGACCTGTCAGAGCCAGAATTCATCCATGCTGACACTGCTGGCATTTCCACCTCTGAGGTATTTTTCCCAATGTTTTCCCATGGTTGCAGAGCACAGAAGTAGAACTCATATTTATTTTTTTTATTTGGGTAGTGAAACTGCCATTGATTTACACCCCTAGAAAGAGTACACTTACAGCTTTAACAATGCTTTCTATAACAATGCTCAGGTGTAACATGATGAGGGTGATTATTTGGCACTTGTTTTAAGGTTTAATATCTATATAATTACCATGCAATTTTTGTGCTACAACTCATTAAAACCAGCAGTACCCTATAATGTAGGGAATTATGCAGTACCTGATAATAAAAAAAAACTTACAAATGTAATGTGATCTGTTACACACATGAAATTACCTGTGATATTGTCAAGATTTTGTATATGCATAAGCCAAAACTGACGCTGACACAATAGGAGCTTTCAGACCAGAGGAACTTTTTCATAGTTCTTAGAACACAGTTTTGAGGGACTTTTTTAAGCTCCTGCTTCAGGGTAGGTACTCTCCCAGCATAACAGGAATCATGAGTGACATAAGTGTACAGTGATTGGTCCAGACAAGTGAACATTGATTTGTGGACCACATGAGCTATTCCAGCACCGGCATTCACCATTTTTAAAAAAAAAACATGTAAACGTTAGACATGTAAACAACAGTTCTTTACGTTAGCAATAAAAAAATGGGGGGAAAAATACACTGTTGTTCTATGTCATGCAAAAGAGACTTCGCTATACCAACAATTGGCGGGCTCACGTCACTTCAGCGCTCCTACTGGTGGTGCGAATGCAAACAGAAAAAACAGCCCTTGAAGGTATGTAGTCCTCAGGGGAGCTCCCCAGCGGTTAGTTCCTCTCAATGAGTCTCTAGAACTGTTTTGTATAAAAGTACTTTATACGAATTCACTTTAATTGCATCTTTGTGATCAATCTGCAAAAATGCATGAATCCACATTTTATACACATTACACATGTATGGATAGATTATGTGTAACTATAGGCAGCCAGGAAACCCACAAAAACTATTTTAAATCTATTTAAGCATAAATAATATCACTCACAAGTTTAATAAAAAAAAACCCACTTATTTTAGGAATATTATAGTTAGGAATAATTGAAATATTTAGAAACATAGGAATATTACCGTCATCCAAAGCAGTTACAACATAAAATGGTAAGTTTCTTTTCACTTCTAAAACCGCTTCAGCTAAAAACTAGTACAGTAATTTAATTTCCATTTTCTAATGATGCTTTGTGAGATGTTTAATACAATTAGTTTTAAAATCATGTTTAGTGATGACTGATAGAAATAGATATCAGAAAAGATCATCTTACTCAAAATACTTAATTTTATTTGCGATTTCCCGCCTCAGCAGCCAACCTGATCTCATGAAAAATTCACATGAATTTGAACAGAGTGTGTGGGGGATTTATTATTATTTATTACTGATCCAGTTCATCCATTCATCAAGTATCTCTCATTCCTAATTACAACTTTCCATTATATTTACCTTTTTCCACGGCTCTTAAATCAGAAGATGGTCAGAAGATGTTGATTGATTTTCTATAACAGCAGCTCTGACGGTAGTTCTGGCTATAATTCAAATCACAGGTTTATATTAATGCGCTCATTCTAATACTTATCGTTGCTATAGTAACAGCTTCCTGTGAACTTGTATGGTGGGTACTCTGTATCATCAAAGGCTAATAATAAACAGATAAGAATGTGTTGTTATTTAACAAAGAAAAAAATGCTGTATATAAATATAAAGTAGATGTTTTGGTAACATTTATGAAAGGAGTCTCCTGTGTCAGCACTTCGAAGCAGTTTCCCTACCGTAGAAAGGTTCTTCAGTATAGTGGACTGTGTGCATTCCGGTTTCTCTGTAAAATGACAAGCAGTCTTACTAACTTCAAGAAAGAGAGAAAAGAAAGGTTGGTGAGGAAACAACTGTAAAAAGCTGTGTAAGTGATAATAGGAACTTATCTCTTGGATGATCCACAACTTAAGTATAACTGTGAATAGTCAAGAAGCAGAATATCTTGTTTACTAATAAATTAAAGTAGTAATTATTGGCAAATTGCTGTGGTATAAGAGAAATAAACCATGTCAGAATGTTTTGATATTAGAAGATAATCAACTTCCTGTAATAACATATCCTGTTGTGTTTTATTCCTTATTTATCACCTGCTTATTATCATGTGCCCTTTGTTTTAATGCTAACAGGTTTATTGCTATACACAGTGAATTGTGAGAGTGAGAAAGTAAGAGTAAGAAAATGATTTTCACTAGACGTCACTATAATGTATTACATAATACAAAATGGATTTTGTACTGAATTCTTATTTTATTATTTATTTGTATGCCAAAGCAGGAATTTGTAATTTGTAATTATGAGCCCTCAATGCAGCCATTTCATCTTTCAGCATCCTTCAACTCTCGTTGTCAGCCATGTCAGGAAGATTAACGTGAAGCTCGATGGCAAAAATAATTAGGTTTTTTTTCAAGCGTTATACATAATAAGCAAGACTTTTACATGACAGTTAGATCTAGAACCCCAGTGTCACACTAAGCAGATTTTACAAGCATTATGAACAAACACATGATTGCAAAATTGTAAGAATTTGCATAAGCCAACATAGCATATATGAAGTGGTTAAGGTCAGAGTGAAAGATGGAGTTAACAGCCAAAGCTTTACTTCATTACTTCATTACAAAATTCATGTGCTGTTCTCTGAGCTCAGATTGCATACACACACTTTAAAAAGCAATATTGTACCATATTTCAGGCTGAAACATTATCATACTCATTATTGCTCTAGAGAGAACGCTCATTTCTTCACATTTGTGTGCTCTTGCAAAATTTAAGTCATAAGCAGCATTCAGTTAGTAAAACAGCTTTAACATTAATGTTTAATCAGTGGAATCTTAACTCTCATTTCAATTTTATTTGTGTAGCACTTTCACTAATAGACATTGTCATAAAGCTGCTTTACAGAAATCTGGTTGTTGATTTGGATCCCTAATGAAGATGCCAGAAATGACATGAGGTGAGGAAAAACTCCCTGAGATGGCATAAGGAAGAAATCTTGAGGGGAACCAGACTCAAAAGGCATCTGTCCTCTTCTGGGTGAAACCAGATAGTGAGATTATAAATCATTACAGAGTACAGGTGTAGAAGAGTAAAGCCAAACAGTACTGAGCGTGTTGAGTATGAGTATGAGATTGGGAATAAGAGTCCTGGAATGAGCACAGGGAAGTCTTTATGATTACAGCAGCAGTTCTTAGGTGCAAATTTACAGTATTCAGGCGAGAGTATCCATTGTTTTTTGGGAAGTGCACATCTATAGGTTATCCATGCGGGACTAAAGCAGCAAAAACTCACACAGAATCTGCTGATCTCTCCAAACTTTTCATGTAAGTGCCATAAATGCTTGAGAACAGCATTAAATCTATTAAAGTGTTTCCAAAAACCCAAGTGAAGGCCTTTAGTTATTTGGATTATTTATTTATTTCTTTTAGTCATGATGTCTTGTGGCTCTGAAGCACTGAGACTACGAAAAAAATAAAGCTGTGTTTCGTTTACTCTTTGTGCGTGTGGTTAACTGGTCTACATTAAAGAAGCCAATAAATCTCTAATAATCACGACTGAAAATATAGGTATAATATCCATTGTTATGTAGTCATTGTCCTTGTTACGTAGTCAATTATGTAGCTATGTGGTATATTCAGCTAGACATGCTTAGTCTTGATGTATCCTTCCATTAGAACAGTTCTGACTATGCCAGACAATGGACTGTGTATAGCATAATGAACCTATTACTTTACCTATATATGTCATAGCAGGATACAGGTGCTGTTCATTTTAAACCAAGTCTCTCATAGGTAGTTATAGGACATCATTAATGTTACTGGCCAATTACCAGAAAACCAACATCAATTTATTAAGAAAAGTGTTCAAGAGATTGTGAGTTCAGATCCGAATGATAGCACAGACATCTGTGGCCTGGAGCCAAGAAAACATAATTGGCCATGCTTTCTGGGTGGGAGGGATGGCATACTCTCTCTATCCTGTCAATCACAGAAACACTAACCAATCACGGGTGTCTATGAGCTCATGTATGCAGAAGAGGGTAGACAGTGCTTTCTTCCGAGTATGTTACATTGTGTTACATTGCAGCATGAGCAGCTGTTCAAGAAAAAATACAGTTGGCTGTTTTCACATGTCTCAGAAGAAGCATGTGTTAGCCTTCACCCTCCCCAGTTAGTGGTTATTGTACAACGGTTGATGGGTGGTATGGGGACAAGTTAGAGAAGAGTTATTGATGCATTATGCTTGAGTCAAGCTCTGTAAATAATTTCATTTTACGCACTGCCATTCATCTGACCAGACAGGAATATAATGTGGAAATGTGCGTTTATTTACTATTTGCCCCATTGTTTGATGGACAGCTAAGTTCCTCTTATTCTTTTGAAAGACTATAAATGTTCAGATTTTTTCAAAGTTCTTTTAAGATGCCACTCAGAAGAAATTCTGAAAAAGCATAAACCAGAGTTTAGCATCTGACATTTGTTTCAACTGAAGCTATGAGTCTGGGCTCTGTTAGGGCTCTGTGCAGGCCATTCAAGTTCTTCCACTCCAAACTTGACAGAGCGTGTCTTCATGGAGCTTTCTTTGTGCACAGGGGCATTGTCATGCTGGAACAGGTTTAGACCTCTTAGTTTGAATGAAGGGAAATTGCAATGCTACAGCATACCTCCTGTACAATTGTGTGCTTATAACTTTGTGACAACAGTTTGGGAAAGAACCACATATGGTGTGATGGTCAGGTGTCCACATACCTTTGGCCATATAGGGCGTATACTGTATATGGAAAGAATGGTGCAACAGGTAGTGTTGCCACCTCAGAGTCTTCGGGTCCAGGGTTTGATCCCAAGCTCCAGTTATTATCTACCGATCCCCAAGTCAGCTGCATCAAAATACGCTAGTTTCCAAAATCATTTGTATGTTGTACGCAGTGCCGTGTGATGGACTGGCATCCCATCCAAGCTGTATTACCACCAAATTCCAGGATAGATTCCGGATCCACCACAAACTTGACCAGGATAACTGGAGATGAATGAATACATTTTTAAGTTTTATATTAACTGCAATGAAAAACCAGGAAATGAGGCACAATGAAATGAAACCAGAGCAGTAAACAAACTCTGAATCATGTAAGGTTGTTACTATGGAGCTTTGGCCTGAAACTGAGTGCTGTGTTGCATTAATGAAGTATAAGTAGTTTTCTCTACAGCACTATACATAGCAATACGAGATAGTCAAAACTGTCTAGTGGTTATGATGCCTTCAAAAGTCCCTGCGCTTTGTCCGCTCGCATGCGGCATCTACAAACGATCAAAAATAAAATCATGCACAAATTATCTACTTCAGATCATTAACATTCTGGCAGGCAGAATGAGAGCAGGTCAGGGGCAGGTCCGGGTAGGAGAGGACAGAAACGGGTAGTATCCCAGCTGACTGGCATTCAGAAGGCACTATCTGTACACAAGAGGTGTGGGGGAGGGCAGGGGTGGCATGCAGAGCCACGAGTGAGTCAGCCACGGAGCCTGTGAAAACTGTGGGAGAGAAGGCAGAACGAAGTGCAAGAGAGAACCGGAGCGATGCTGTGAATGCCACTATGAAAAAAAAAAACAGAGGAAAAAGAGTACGACTTACTGTGAAGGAGGTTTTCGACTTCGCATTATATGAGTCTACTGACCAACCGCGGCCGCCTACGTTTTAAGAGATATGATTAATATTGTCATATCATGATATGATATTTAGCTGTGTTCATCAGCGCAGCCCACTGAACTTGACCAACATGATGCCCTCCCCCCACCATCCATCTGCATCATCTTAAAAAACGGACGTTCGCTTCGTTACACCCACCACCATATGAACACAGTGATCAAAGTTGATCTGGGGCACTGCTTTGCCACTGACCCCATCCTTGGTTCCTAAGAGTTTTAGGTTACAATACATAATGTTGTTTGTGTAGCGTGACTAGAAGAGCAATGGACTGATAAAGTGGTGTTGTGTCTTATAATCAAATAGTAAGTTACATGGCTTTGTTGGGGTTCAAGTTGTCTGAAGCTGATGTAACGTGCATGTTCACTCCTGACAGCCAAGTACTTATAAGGCTGACAGACAACATGCACATAAACACTCAAATGCTTGAATATTCTTGATATTTGATATAAATAAGCAAGAATATGCATAGTAAAGTTCCTTCAAGTAAGGGTCTTACTAATGTATTAAATATCTGACCATAGGAACCTAGCATCAGATATTAGTAAGTGAGGTTTTGGGTGGATCTTATTTTAAGTATGCATGTCTATTTCTCAGTTAATCTTTTCTCTTTTTTTCCCCTTGACGCATGTGCGTGTGTGTGTGTGTGTGTGTGTGCGTGTGCGTGTGCGTGTGTGTATGTGTGTGTGTGTAGGTGTGTGGTGTGTTACCTGAAGCTCACACACTCCTTGCTGTGACTGTGTGAGATTTCTGACATACTGTTTCAAATCTTTTCCAACTTCTGCTGGAGTTCATCCTCGGGTAAATACCACCTATTACTCATGATACTTCCCATCACATTTGTAGGACACATGCAAGCATATCGCCTCGTCACTGCATAACAATTAGCTGTGTGAACGCACACCGTGCGACTGATGGAATTTTCCTGATAAACACACAACGTTTGCGCTCGGACTTGGCGGCTGCAAAATGAACCGTTACTCCTGTTGACGAGACAAAAAAGGGGGCGCGGGGGAAAGAGACACCGTTCTGCACGTCAAGTTACGACCATACCTGACTATCGACGCGGACTTCACCTCCGTTCACACACTAGTAGGCTACTTAAACAAGGAGGCGTACAGACAGTGGTGCACAGATGTAAGTATGGCACTTAAAAACCGTTTTTCCTCTGCTCGGCTTTCAAGCAGCGTCGCTTCAGGTTTTAAGCAGCAACAAGTCGCCCTAAACTTTAGTCTGACTTGATGCAAGATAATATATTGGATGCCGGGTAGATGTTTTGCTCTTACATGACTCAGGTCCATCTCATCCAGAGCGCGTCGTGAAGTGCGCGTGAAGTTGACATTATGACGCGCTCTATATAGGCTAGCGCGTGCAATGAGGCGGCGGGTCACATCAAAAGGAGCACTTACACGCGGGAACTTAACTTTTCCGGTCAGCGTTTTAATTGCTCTATCAAGTACACACACGGAGAGAGAGAGAGAGAGAGCGAGAGAGAGAGAGAGAGAAAGATTTTTGCCGGTCAGTTTCGCTCGTGCGCGCCAAAACTTCAATGTCTGGGCTTGATTTCAATCACGTTAGGGCGTTCGTCTGAGCGATTTCACCGCGTAAACCTAGCCTGTAGCCTGTATCAGCTTTTTTGGGAGAGTTAATCAATCGCGTCTCTCTCTCGTTTTTTCTTTTTTTTGCTTCATTTTTTGACTTGTTTGTCCTGTTGACAGAAAGCCTCTGAGGTGTCAGGGAGTTTAAAGCACGCGGATATTGCAAAAGGGGGTTATTAGATTCATAAGTCACCCAAGTGGTGGGCGATTTACTGAGCACGGCAGAAGTTCTCGTATGATGACTTCAAACAAGACACATTACCTACCAGCATCTGTTGGAGCGTGTGGATATTAAAACACTGCTATCTCCAGCACGGCATTGGGGGGGAAAATGGTAAGTAGACAGGAATCAGCTGCTTGCGGGATGAAATGTGCCCCGAAATTGACACTGCTTGTGGAATAGGACTCGTAGGAAAATAGAGCATTAGTTGGATGGGTGGTCTCATGCTTATGGACGCCAGTAGTAAAGGCTAATGGCAGGGTATAGCCTACTATAGCCAACAATGTAACTTTGCTCTGGTGTTTAAAACAAAGAAAGAAAAAACAAGAATCGGAGCGTCCAAGTTGCTGAAAGATACACAGGGATTGAGGAGATAATCACTTCAGTGGGTTTTTTCCCCTCTTTTGCGCGCGGTGTGCCAAACTGCCTGCTTTGTTTACTGTCGGTGTTTTGGGATTTGGTCTTTCAATTTTTGTACTAAATGTGCTTTTTTTTCTCTTTTCGATGTCAGTGTAAAAGCAACATGTGTAGACATGTCGATGTTCCCTGCAGGACGTGAGCGGTGCTGCGCATCAAAGCGCGTTACTGAGCGGACCTGTTACGGTGGGATTTGGGGGACTCCTGTTAGTGGAAAGACGAGCGGCCTTTTTGAAATAAGTGCTTCATTTGTATAAGAAAACATCCGGCAAGCATGTGATCAAATATTTACGGGACGGGCTTGGCAAGGATATATATTCACGTGACGAGGCGTGGGGAAGCAATAAAGTAAAGCAATATCAAGTGACACTTAACGAAAGTATAGATTTTTTTTTTGTTTCCGAGTAACCTTTGCTATGATTTCAGCACTTTGGACAGAGGCACCGGAGTCGCTAAACGGACTTTACCATAAGAGTGGATGTCGCCTGTCGTGCTTTGCAGATCCTATTGCCAAAAGCTAGGGAGCCGTTTCACTTTGGTCCTTTTTTTGTATGCGCTTTCCGAGGAAGCCCCTGTAAACGAGGAAAAAACGAAGAGAAAGAGAGAGAGTGTGTGAGTGAGAGAGAGAGAGGGGGAGAGAGAGAGAGAGAGAGCTGCTTGCTTTGCTTAGCTTTGCTTTTGCTTGGAGTTTGGTGGACGCTTTTCTCGCGGTGTTGTTAAAGTTCAAGTCTTTGCGCTGCTGCTTCTTCCTTCAGCTCCACTTGGTGCGCAGCGGTAACTTTGGGAGATGCGAGTGTTGCTCGTGGAGATCTAACCACTGATAGTGGTTGTCGGCTCTTAAACAGGTAAGATGCGTTTCCGTTTCGATCCCCTGTATAGCTACAAGCATGTTTGCGGAGGCTTGACTTTACTTCAGCACGGATATATGAGATGGCTTTTCCCTTATTTGAAGTTTGATTTGTGATTATGAAAGGTACCGTCACGCTGTTGGGAATAAGGTGAGGGCAGAGATGATGCTTGATGTGGGGGAGTCTGTACAGTGAGGACAGCGACTTGTGAAGCAAATGGTATAATAATGTCTTAAGATATCCTTTTATAGCCTATATACCTCACTCGTTTGACTTTACTAATAGACTCACCTAAGACTAGGACTATGTGTTGTTTTGCTTTCTGACATGCAGCAGCTGTAGCATGTAGATTGTGGTGATTAAAAAGTTGTTCCAGTTTTTAGCTGGAGGTTCTTATGAGTCATTCATGAAGATGTGATACTGGCGTTTGTTTGTATCACACTCTTTTAGGTAATGCAATCATTCATGCATTTTATTTGCTGGATAACCAGAGCGCATGGCAAATTTGTGCATTGTTTACCTTGTGCAAGAAATATCGTGATTTTTTTTGTTTGTTTGTTTGTTTGTTTTTGTGCGTATGCAAATCCTTGTTCTTTCTCACCCTGAACCTGTATGCGGAAATCCAGTGAATGAATCGTGACATGCTTATTTGCTTTTTATTGGTGGTGGCTGAGTAATAATGCATGGCTCATGTAAAATATCTATCTATCTATCTATCTATCTATCTATCTATCTATCTGTCTGCCTGTCTGTCTGTCTGTCTGTCTGTCTATCTATCTATCTATGTATTTGCTTGCTTCGCTCTGTGATTATCGACCAGTCTAAATATGGGTTCATTAACGTAGCTAGATCATTAACCCTTTACAACGTTTCTAAGTGCTGGTGCAATCATGGATATCTGTGTAATCCTCTGTAATCTGTGTAAACCTGTGTCCTCGCGCTCCGTCCTCTTGGTTATGTCTCTACAGTGAGTGGTTTTTTTTTTTTTTTTTTTTACTACAGGCGCGCTCCTCCGTTTCATTCACATTCATGCCGGGATTTCCAGCCCTCATTCCAGCATCACCTGCTCTGTCCTGGCTTCCGCGCACATCCGCACAATCACAGGAGAAAAAACAAAATAAAACAAACAGCTAAATTCCGTTAAAACTGTTAATATCCGGGGGAAAAAACTCTAACAGTCCATCGTAAGGGATTTTTAAAAAGTCGCTTATTTATTTCCATAGGCAATAATCGGAATAGGAATTGGGATAGGCGTGGTCAGACATCGCCGTTTGTCACGGCTCGGTAGATGGAGGCGCCGATAAGATTTGCCCGATAAGGGGAAATGGCTGAGACAGGGGCTTCGCGCGAGCGGCGGAAAGGAAACGGAAAGAGAGAGAGGAATGGGGAAAGAGAGAAAGCGAACGGTCAGCGTTTTGAAAAGGAAAACCTCGCCTCGCTCCCGGTTTGGTGACTTTTGATGCCGAATAAGTTTCAATAATTTGTCTCGGTTACAGAGAGAGAGAGAGAGAGAGAGAGAGAGAGAGAGGCGATGGATACGCGCGGCGCTCCTTATCCTTATCTTTATCCTTATTATTGTCTTTCTTCCGCTTTTCTTTGTATCCGCTTTTGCTCCATGCAAGACTCATGGCTTCACCCAAAAACTGCCTACAACCTTCCTAACTAGCATGTCAGAGCAGTACGTACCTATTATTTTGACATGTTGTGCAGGACGGTTGTGGGCGGTTATGGATGTAACCTGTGATTTAAGGGCATAGCGGCTGACATTATGGCAGAAAAACCCGAGATATCTACATCTTCTCCAGCTTTAATCAAGAGGCCATCAGCTGGAACATGTCTTATTTTATCTATTTTATCTGCCTTTCAGTTCTTTATTATCGTTCCCCCCCACCTTTTGTCCGGGGCTCACGAGCCTCTTTCGCGTTTCATCTCTGCTAAATTCGGGTAATTTTCTCCATTAAAATATTTGTGTGCTTCCTCCTGTGTTTGTACTATAATTTCAAGGCACAAAATGATAGCGTTTAAATGCATTTAAGATGTGAACTCATGGACAATTAGGCAGTGTTTTGTGAACAGGTCTGACCACTGAACAGCATTTCTAATAGTAAGATTTAATCATGTTTAATGTTTAATGTTTAATGTTTTATTCTATTGCCAGTCGAAGCATTACTATTGTGCATTGCGTTAGCTATTTCTCCAGAAAATGACAAGAAATGTAATATCATTGCAAATATGTGCATGAGATGTTTGCTCCGTGCATGCTATAACGAAACGGTGTTGAGTTTGCGGATAAAATGTTTATTTTGGGTTTGAAAAAAACGTGCACTTATAACACGGGCTCGATATGATTGGGCTTTTGTGTGTGTGTGTGTGTGTGTGTGTGTGTGTGCGTGCGCGCGCGCGCGTGTTTTTTTTGTGCTCTTAAAATATATCTAATTTCTGTTTTGAGTCATGTATATTCTCCTCCTTTTTGAGGGGATTTATTTGCTACTTTTGCTGCTTTTTATGAGAGAAAAAGATGTGGGTTTATGGTGTGGGTATGGGTGTGGGCTGAGGGGAGGGATGGAGGGAGGGAGGGGGGCACGACACACTTTATATGTGCGAAAGGTTTTTTTTTTTTTTTTTTTAATAGAACTTTCTGCAATGTACGTCATCGGACCAGTCCATAAATGGGGTTGTGTCATCTGAACGAGAATCTCCCTCTCTCTCTCTCCTTCTCTCTCTTTCTGCCCCCCTCCCGCTCTCTCTCGCCGCACTCTGAGCTGCAGAGTTAGGGCGGGCGCGTTCATAACAAATCCAAACAATGGTAGGTTTCAATACCACAAAAGACAGGTTTAAATATACTGATCCGCTCACTTTTACACGTTTGTTGGAAAACAAATATATATATATATATATTATATATATATAGTCATATTCGATTTTTAAATAGCCAATATCCGGTAATTAGGATATTTTAATTAGGTTTTAAATAGATGCGTGGATATGGGCTTTAGCACAGAATAATTTGATCATGATAAATATGTTGAATTCCTCAGGGAAATATGGGCTCAGCAATGAAAATAAAGAAATTTGACAAATAAAGATGCGTTAAAACAACAACAACAATAACAGCATAATAAAAAAATAAGAAGAAGAAGAAGAAGAGAAAGAAGAAGAAGAAGAATCATCGTGTCAAAACTGTATCTTTCTGTCTTTTTTACTGACACAAAATAACACAGTTATTCAGCCAACACCTTGAAGGGGCGGAAGAAATTTATTTTAGGATTTGACGCAGCACAGCTGACAACTTAATATAGCAGAGTGATTTAGACATGTCTACAGCTAAATGTGTTAGGAAAAGGTGAAAGCTGCTCCGATGACGGATTTTTTTTTTTTTTTTTTTTTTTTGGTTCATCTGTCACAGAGCCGTGCAGCTCAGCTGTGATAGATGGCAATAGCGATCGAGATTGTCTGGGTGAATCTGATTGGTGCAGCTTATTGTTTCCTTTGGACCTCTTTTTATATTATTATTTCATTGTACTTTATGAGCTATATGTTTCATTTGGTGCAGTTGTACAATGAAAAACTGTATGCAAGTGTTTGTAGTAAGTGTGGTTATGCGTGTGCGTTGTGTGAGTTTGTGTGTGTGTGTGTGTGTGTGTGTGAGAGAGAGAGAGAGAGAGAAAGAGAGAGAGAGAGAGAAGTTCTACCTTTGACCTCCACTAAACATTCATATTGGAGATGGGCCTATTCCCTGCATGTTTGGCTTTTCTAGTCCTTTCCCACCCACCTGTGTGTTCTAATTGGTGGTATAAAATTGAGTGATTCTCTCTCTGCAATGTTGGAGAGCTGGAGAGCAGCACTAGTGCCGGTGCCTGGCAACTGGGGCTGCACCACGGAATCCTCTAACTAACTATTCGCCAACGTCACCGCTCGGGTATGTACGCAAGATGCCTCTTGCATGCTTGCTTGTGTTGTACCTTTGTGTTGCTGGCAACTGAACTTTGTGTGTGTCTATGTGTGAGTGTGAGATAGTGGGTGGGATGGTGGGATGTTTGTGCATTTGAGTTGGCATGGTTCTAATAGAATTGTTGCAAAGGCGGCTCGCTTGGCTATTTTTCAGTGTATTTTTAGTGCACTTACCACGACTCACTTAGACAGCCCTTGGGCTGACTAAAATAGAAGGATTTCGTGTTCTCTAGTTGGAGGTTTGGCTGTAGGATTTCCTGATTGAAGCCATACCAATGATTTGAAATGAAGCAGTCTACTTAATTACGTAAATATAGCCTAGGTACATGCCACAGGTGTAGGAGAATATGGGCGCCATGAGTGGAGTGGCTAAATTACCAATGGGTGCAGAAGGATAGGATGGTGCAGAAGGCTCACAGTCTTGTGGATACATTACCAGGAGAGGCAATGTATGCCATGAGGGATTGATTACAAACAAGTAGCAAGTATATTTTACAGCTAAAAGAAGGTTCAGGATGTGTATGAGTTAATGCTCAGCGTTTTATCACTTGGCATTGGTTATGGCATGGCCCGTTGGTTTTTCTTTAGTGTTGTTGCTAATGGAGACCTTGTAATCCTTCAGTACAGAGAGAGATGAGAGATGGTGGAGGGTGGGGTTGAGTGAGTCATGCCCCACCCCCCTCACCCCCACACCATTCTCCTTCATCTTGGCTAGCAAAGTGGAGTCAGGCACCCAGGATCAGGCAAATCATAGCATGGGGAGAGAGCTTCATTGGCTGACTCATTGATTTCAGTGAGGTGACACAGTAAAAATGCAAAATATATGCTAGTATGAGAGTATGTATGTATGAATACATATATGTATGCATGCACACAACACATTGAACACACACTGTCCAACAAGAAGTGAGAGAGAATTTTGAGTCATGGATATTTTGGATGATGTTCTTGTCCAGCAATTTCTGTTTTTATTCCTGTTTTATAAAATAGATGGTCATCAATGCATCTTTGTTTATGCCAATAAGTCCATGTTTAATCCATGCTTAAAGGGTCATTTATCTCTACTGGGAATTGTAACATTACATGTGATTGTTTTATACTGAGCCATAATAAATATATATATATTTTAAATGTAATAGCACAAACTCTCTAAAAATCTTGCATTTGTATAATCTTTGCTAGCATCTGATAAAGACAACAGACTGTCCACGTATTGACCGCAGATTTTTGTCACTGCTCACATTTCCGTTGCCTACTCATTGAACCATAAAAGACACATTCCAACCATAATTTTATGTTAGACAGTTGATTCATAGGTTGTTGCACGTGACCTTTAGGGCACCAAAGGTATTTTGACAAGGAAGTGCCTCACCCCCCTGGAGGATGGCGCCGAGAAAGTCTGGATTCCTGAGGAAGTCCTGCAGAGGAACGACTGAGAAATAGAGATTTTGAGAAAGCTGAGGTGACGTCATTAGCGACCCGACCTATTGGATAGAGACACGGCCATCGCTTCTGACGCCGCTCCGACTCTCTCAACATTCAACGTGGTCCTCATCTCACTCTCCTGCCAAACACGTCTCTTCAGAAGACATCACTGGGACAAACATCATGATGATGGAGAACCCCATTGATATGTGTTTATGCCTGAACACAGGATTATGATGTCTATATAACCTTAGTGAGATGAACTTTGGCTTGCTAACTTATATATATAACTTATATAGCTTGCTAGCATATATTGTTACATGAAACACCTATATGATAAAAAAAAAACCCTGAACTAACATACATGTTCCAATAATCACTTTTCTTTCGCATCATAAGAAAACTTTGTATTACTGTGAGTCATACCTCTGTGCAGCTGGCATTGTGCTGTATTTGCAGTTTTGAATGAGACCTATGGTTTTTGTGCATCTAATGAGAAGCAGAGTGATTTATTTACGAATTACCTGGCTGGAGCAGCCTGGAGTGTGTGTGTGTGTGTGTGTGTGTGTGTGTGTGTGTGTGTCTGTGTGTGTGTGTGTGTGTGTTGTATATGTGAAGTTTAATTTTTTTCTCATCTCTTGAAGTCACGTCGCTCAGCAATTGCTGATGCAACTCTTTGTCACCCAGAGTTTACCGTCTCCTCCTGTGATCCTATGGGTAGTAGCTATATTCATCTTGGCTTATTCCAACAGAGATTTGAAGACGGCTGTAAGCATTAGTATGTGCAACTGGGAGAAGGTGATAGTATACATGTATTAGGGTTTGTGTGAATGCATTTGGGCATGTTTGCATATCTGCTGTGTGATTGTGCAAGGGAGATGAGCTTGCGCGTGCGCGTGTGTGTGTGTGTGTGTGTGCGCGTCAGAGCAGCTGTTAGCATCCTCTCTCATGCTGGGACCAGCTACATCTGAACCCCTGAACCTCATTACCTCAGACAGAGAATAATCACAACCACCACACAACGATTTCACCGATATAAATCTCACACTAGAGGTCCAATAGCTTCAATGCCAGAATCGCAAGCACAAAAAAAAGTAGAATTAAACATGGAATTATTAAATAAGCAATTTAGATCTTGCCAGGAAATGTGTGCAGAATTTTACACTGACGAAAAAAGCAGAAACGTATTTAACTCCTTCGAGTTTTATTGATAGAAGTCTGTTCATGATAATGTTCATGGGTCTTGGGAGTTTAAGGGGTTAAAATATGACCAATCCCAATCCCCAAATTTAACAGTTTGACATTAATCCTTCTAGTCCGTTTTCACTGATTTAAGATGGCTGACTCTGGAATGTATGTTTTGTTTTAAACCGTTGGCCCAGCATCTGGCACACAAGCTCTCCTTGCAGATTACAAAGGTGCTCAATAGACAACTGACAATAGTTTAAGATATCAGGCACAGGAAATCTCCAGACAAGAATAGGACCTTGATGTGATGGAAAGCAGGAGGAATCGCTTCACTTTGATACTGTTTTTTTTTTTTAGAATCACAAAAGCAACTATCCATTTTCACAGGACAATCCATGGTCCTTTCACATGAAGGTGTTTCATTTGAGCCCATCCTGGGTCCACTAGAAAACAATGGCACCCTGACTGGGTGTAGAGCAGTGAATGAAGCCCCCTGAGCTTTTCAGCAACAACATACAAAGTCGGGGGAGAAAACTCTATGGGGAATTCGCATTTAATTTAAAAAAAGGGGGGGGAAGCAAAAAAAAGCTATGAGTGCGTGCGTGCGCGCGCGCGCCCAGAAATAACGCATAGGCGAGTGCACAAACATCCACAGGAAAACGTGTAAAAATACAACTACATGATTGATATCTACATTATCATTTAGATAAGCTAGAATTGTTAGAAAGGCATTGTCGAGCACGTATAATTTCTTCTAAAAAAAAAGTTCTCCATAGACAAATAATGGCGATAATGGAGCACACTACTTTACTATAAAGTACGCCTTAAGACTGCAGCATAGATCCCGCACAATATCCGACAGTGGTATGAGGTTTAGGATGTAGCACCACGCCACTTTCGGTTTACTAAGCTTGCACGAGCGACCGACTCACTCGAGTCACGTGTCTCTACGTCACCGTGCAGCGAGGTACCAGAGTCGCGCGGAATGAAGCCGTCATTTCAAGCTCGGGAGCTCTCGCGGTGCGCATGTTTCCAGACCCGTGTGTGTGTGCGTGCATGTGCGTGTGTGTCTGTGTGTACGCGCGCGCGCGTGCGTGTATGTGTGTGTACGGAGCATGCCGTCCAGAGCGCTTGAACCGACCTGCGAAGGATCCGCTCAGTCATGGGAGTGCATTACCTCGCCCGTGCGATTTCCGCCATCAATAATTTAATCTATCTGCTCCAAAGCTGAAGAGACTGACGACAACTCGGCGCTACTGCTTGGCAAAAAAAAAACAGCGCGAGGAATTAAAGCTTTTGGGGGAAAAGAATCCTGAGGGGTTTGCGCGCGCGCAGGGGGACTTTTTTGATCCAAGTAACCATCCCAGATGACACTGTCCCGTTGAATGGTCTCCCTTTAGAACTGGACAGTAAAATAAAGGTAGGTTTTCTTTCCATGCCGAATGCTTTCGTTAGACTTTGCGAAAAGTAATCAAGCAACATATTTGAGCACGCGATCGTGTGCTTGTGCAATAAAACCTAGGCTGTTTTTAGTCATGCATGAAATAATAAGAAAACTTCACATTTCTGTGAAATGGATTCGGAATGGAAAGTCTGTGGAGTCTTGAAAAAAAGTTTGAATGTTTACCCTAGTCTAACCCAATTCTCACCTGAAACATCATTTCAGTTAAAGCGATCAGTCAACATACTCATTAGACATCTGTTTCCTTTAGCGACTCTGTTATTAAACTGAATAGGCTACTTTGCGTGTTCTGTTATTGTCCGTCCACTGCTACAGAGGAGAGACAAATGTAGTTGTGCATTTGAAATGGACTAGACTAAATGTATAAGTGGAGTTTGGTGCACTCGATAAGAGTTTCATAGGAAACTTGAGCTCTGGGGTTAGGCTTACAGTGCAGTCTAGCTTTTCCCCACAGCCTCATCAACTCTCCAAGGTTTCACATCCAACTTTTGTGTGTGTGTGTGCGCGCGCGCGTGTGTGTGTGTGTATGCATTACAGAACATCACTGTAATTGCATTGAGCTGTGAATTTAGCGTTTAATAATAAATGCAAAGGCAAAATAAGCCCAGCTGAGTGGTCACGGATTCCTGGAAACTGCAATGATTCATATTCCTGGGAATTTTGATCATTACTATTTAACGACTTGTCGATATTTCTCATTAGCTTGGACTTGATGGTGAGTTATTGCATTACTCAGTAGCTGTTTTATTATTAGTTGGTTGACTAAAAGGGAAAACCATTAGGATGTACAGGTAAAAAAATGTGCTGATGCATTTTAGGGTGTTTTAGAATTTTGATAAGTCTGCTTCATCTCCGTGTACACTCCAGGCCTTTATTAAAATTGAACATTTTATTGAATTGATTTTTTATTTATTTTTTGCTTGTGCTTGTGTTGATGTGTAGAATAAAGTGCCTGTGTGCGTTACACTGTCCCCTCGTAGAAGTGTAACATACGGTTCATGTAGACTAAAGCGCCATCTAGCGTATAAACTGAGTTAATTCCTGAGCTGTTCTTTGAACTGTTGGATTATGTTGCTAATTGTACCTGGCTAAAGCTGAAGTAAAAATGTAGTTCTACTAATTGTGTTGGATCAAAAATGTGCAAACTTCTAGTCAGACTTGGAAGTGGTAATGTGTCTATAAGCACAGAGTTGAAACATGTTCTCAGTAGCTTAGCCAGAAAGTCGCCTAGCATACATGAAAACAACACCTACCAGCATCACAGTTGGCCAAACTTGGATGATATTTCCGAGGCGGATCCTGCCAATGCTCGTCCTTTCTCCTGTTACGTGAAGAGCCGAAACTTATACATTAATCATTACCGCACTAAAGTTTAATTTGGTTTGGTTCCCCGCTTTCCGTGAGGCAGCAGGAGTCCAACTAAGAAGCCTAAGAACTTCAGAAGGAAGCAATTAGGCTACCAAATAAAGTCAGACTAAACTAAATTCAAAGGGTTCTGTGACATTCATGCTAAAGAATGTAAATGACATAACTCTACACCCTAAAATTCCCTAACCGCCTTCATTCGGCTATCAAATGTGGCTTTCTCTGCAAATAGAGCGAAGAAGACTTTGTTTATATGTACTACAACTGTTGGAAACTCTATGGAACAGGATGTTTTATTTTGTTCTTCAACCGTTTCAAGATAAAAACCAGTTGACTGGATGAACAAGCCGCGTAAAAGTCATAGAAGCTAGAGATCAGGACCTTATCATATCCTCTGTCTTGTTCTGTGCTTGTCTTCAGCACAGCTGTGTTACATTGTAGAAGAAACCACAATTACCTGAGGATGTACTTCAAAGGATCCTGCCTTACTCTCACACCCGCTAACATGGAGCGAGAACGAGCCAAAGTTTTTACAAGCCTGCTGCCATTTGCTGCTGTTTGATCCCTCCCACAGATTAATCATTAGCCTGGCCTGTAGCCATAGCATAGTCAAAGCAATAGCCATCTCAGTGGCATGTTTAGCTCCAAATCAGTGTGAGGTTGGCAGAAATCGGTGAAATAACATTGAATGTAAATGGAATATCTTTAAGTTGGGTCGCGTTTGGAGGTTTCAACACGGGAATAACTTTGTACTGTATTTGTTGAAACACAGGGTAAAATACAATCTATAGCAAAAACCTTGACACAAACAGGACTTTATATAATAGATCAGGCACATTTGACTTACTTTTATTAAACACCTAAGAGATTAAATATGCAAAGTGTTCATTAAAAAGCGGACCTAAGCATACTACTCAGTAGTTTGATAATTAGTTGACACGTAACAATTTCAGAGTACTATATTAAGGTTTTTTTTTTTTTTTATTATTTGTTTTGTTTTTATAATGGCTGGTTTTTTTTTATGGTACATTGAATTGTAGTACATGAAGCCTAAGAAGAGGTGTAAGGTCATTTGAACTTTTCAAGCAATAATGCCCCCTGGTGGAGTTGCCTTGGAGTTTCCATCGAATTTGAACACTAGGGTATACAGGCTTTTTTTATTACTATTTTTTTTTTTTCATCTGCAAAGCTCTTTCTTTTATTAAGAAAAAAAACAGAAGTAGGATCTCATCTTCTAGATTCACAATGCCTTCTAGGATCCTTTCTTGTGATCTGCTTTAAAGTTTGTTTAAGCCTTGGTGACCTTTAAAATAGTCTATGGCCCATGAAGAAAATGAAAACCTTTTATTTTTTTTATTTCCACCAGAAAAGCTGTTATTCCCGCTACACTTTCATGTTAACCAAGCTTCATCTGCCTGTCATGAGGGGATTTCTTAAATAATCCATGCATGGCAGGAAGACTTAAGCAAATAGAGCTGCGAGGAACCCGGGAGCGTGCAAAGCAAACCGCCCTGTCCTACCAGCTTCTGTCTAAACAATTGAGCAGGTGCACGTTACTCTTTACCACCTCCTGCCCCAACCACCCCCCAAGCTGTAGTGCTGCCACTCATGTGTGAGCAGAGATCAATCATATTTAGCAATGAAAAGTGTCTGAGAGTGCTCCCACTAAGCCCTCCGGTGTGTGTGTGAGGACGCATTATCAAATACAGCTGTGTAGATATCATGTCATCACTACACATTCATGCTTCTTTTGTAGACAGAGGGATCCAAAGGTCACCTAAGGCTTGAGGGATACTTCTATAGAGGGAGCCCTGGCTGGTTGGAATGCTATGTGTGGCATATTCAAAAGAATATAATGCACCTGGCTTCCATGGTGATAGAATAGGGTTCACAAAGAGGTACATAAATAAACACCTAAAGTCCCACCTCTGTTTGCTCCATGGCTCATTCTACAGATTGTACCCCCTCCTCCTGTACACGCGCATATCATGCAACACCATGTTTGCGTTGTATTGACCGGATATTGATATTGGGACTGTGCGACGCAGTTCGGAGGGAAAGACACACACATCAAACATATTAAAGCGGAACAATGTGTCCATGGCAGTAATTTGGTTTCCCCCCCCCCCTTCTGGTTTGAACAAGGTCTCGTTTATTGCCAGCTTGGTCCCCGAGCAATAAACTGATTCACCGCCTAGATTGCGTTTTAACAGGAAGGTGATTGAGAGCATAATCCATATTGATTCACCGGATGGAAACAGGAAATAGCAGGGTTAGAAATAAAATTTGTTTGTTGTTCCTGGTGAGAGGGGACCCCAGAGGAATGGCAAGCAATTGCAAGCTGATGAGTGGCACCGGGGGGGGGGGGGGGGGGGGGGGGGGGGGGGGGGGGGGGGGGGGGGGGGGGGG
>JAQMYM010000023.1:6223978-6240202 GCA_030014255.1 Parauchenoglanis ngamensis
CCCCCCTTAGCCACCCCCCGTAACACACACAACACTCCTCCTTTTCATCCTCCACCTCCCTGCCCTGTCTGCCTTGGAGACCTGGAAGAGACGTCATCAGGGTTGTTATGCTGAGAAATGACGCTCAACATCATAACCCCCCCACCACCTCACCCCACCCTTTCGCTGCCTAAGAGTTGTGGATTATAAGACACAGTGTTGTCCACATTCAGAGCGTTCAGTCTCCAGTTACTTTCGTTTCAAGCTACACACTCCACGTGCATGTGGCTTTTAAGACAGAGCCAAAAGATCGCGCTGATACAGCTATCCATCATCGGTTTGTACGGTGAGTTATCAGGACCATATGCGCTTTTTAAAGCAGGTCCAAGCAGGTGAGATAGTGCTGTGCCAGGTTTATCAAGTTTTACTATCACCCCCCCAATGATGGTGTTATATTATCTATCATTCGATAGCACTCTTAATTTATATAATACCTCCCTCATCAGAGGGACAACAGATGTTTGGTAATTGAGATCAACCTGAAACTGGGGCAGATGCTGGGCTGTGGCCGAGTGTGTACATAAAACCCACATTAGTGCCATTCACAGAGGGAGAGAGAGAGAGAGAGGAGAGGATGCTGCCAGAAATACATCTGTCCCTGAAGGTGCAACACATTTGGAAGTATTTCAAAGAAGTGAGCAAGTATGACATAAGACGCAATCAAGTCCTAATCCTCGGCGGCACTTTAAAGTCCTCTCCGAAGTTCCTGCGGAGGTAATTGCTGACAATGTAAGAAGTTTTTTTTTCCATGACTGGAAAAGCTGATGGGCTGAAGTATCTTTTCATGCCTGCAGAACAGCGCGTACACACATTTTGCTCTGTGCTTCATTCGATTAGGATTGATCCGTCCTCCAAAGCTGTAATCCCAGCCTGTTTTTAATTTATTTATATTTTTTCAATGCTTGTTTTTGACTACACAGGAGAAAAAAATTAAAGGAGCTCCTATCGCTTTCTCTCCTACCAGACACACAAACACAAGCACACGCACACTCACACACACATGCAAATGTATGCGCCCACACTCCCTCTCTCACACACACACGCACACACACATGCACTTGCATGCACACACCTCGCCAGGTGAAACGTCACAGAGCAAGGGGACTCGGCGCTCATTAAGGGGAAGGCTGCAATATTCTGAATCGAGACCATGGGACTCCCAGCTCGCCTATTTATAGCTGCCGTGTCTCCATGGCAGTCACCGCTGCGCCGGCAAATCGCAGCCACGGCCCCAGACGCCAATTAAGAATGAAACAAATGCCTTTTAGAGAGGGGCGTGCCGCCATGTCTCTTCCACCCTTCTTCAGTCTCTTTCCGCTCCATGAGTGCATCCTCTCCATGCCTCTTCCGGAGGATGCTCGGGGTAGAGGGAGGACGCCACGCAGTGAGCTGGCCGAGCTGTGCTGCGACGTTGGCTATTTTTAAAAAGCCCCCCCCTTACACACACACACACACACATATATACACACTCATACACACACACACATACTCGCAGTCTCTCCCCCAGCCCCTCCTCCTCCTCCTCAAGAAGGAGAGCAGATGAGGGATGTCTTCTTCTTGTTGTGCTGGTGTTTTGGATGCTCCCCGTGCTATTGTTTGTGAATGTTGCGGTGAGTTTTGGGATGTCGACGGACATGATGAATTGCTGTGACTCATAGGGGCATCAGAGAGGTAAGAGAGTGAGGGATAGGCGTAAAGAGATGAAAGTGAGAGGAAGGATGAGCGGCAGGCTGTAGGGGCAGTCCTGGCTTTCTCTGCGTCTTTCTGTTGGGGGTGTCGGGGGCCGTCTTGACCCGGATCTGTGAAATGCATCCATTGGGCATGGAGTAGTTTTTATGAATGAATGAATCAGTGCATGGGTGAATGAATGGCATTTTGTCTTGTAGTCAAATTGCCTCTCTTCCTCACTGTATGTCTCTTAATTTACCTTGTGACCTCTACTGGGAACACACTCTTAATGATGCCTCAAGATTCTTTTTTTAAAAAAAGCTAGAAGTAGAGCATTTACATTGAAGTAGAGCATTGACTCTTTGAATCTGTTGAGGTGAAGGTAAGCATAGAAGTGGAGTAATTTTCCACTGTTGTTTTAGTCAAGTCAAGTGGCTTTTATTGTCATTTCAACCATATACATGTAATACAGTGTACAGTGAAACGAGACAGCGTTTCTCCAGGACCAAGTGCTACATAAAAGACAGCTTTTAGCGAACTCGCGCTGGCTAGTCCGCTGGAGTCGGATATAGTCCAGTCCATTTTCCAGAGAACAGACGTTGGAAAGTATTTTGGTTGTTAGGGGCCGGCTCGCCGCACTTCCGCTTCCCCGCACACCGCTCTCGGCACACCGCTCTTCGGCACACCGCTCTTCGGCACACCGCTCTCGGCACACCGCTCCCGGCACACCGCCCTTGGCATGCCGCTCTCGGCGTGTACAGGAGGTAATTTGGGCTTTTCACCAAAATGATGGGAACACACCATTCCCACCCCTGATTTAGATGCATCTACCTCCATTATGAATGCTTTGGCAGGGTCAGGATGCCATAATATGGGTGCTGTGGTAAAGGTAGTTTTTAGTTTGTCAAAAGCTTCCTCTGCATCAGGGTTCCAGGATAGTTTTTAGGGCCTTTCTCTAGGAGAGTAGTGAGGGAGCTATGGAGCTGAATCTCCTAATAAATCCTCAATAAAAACATTTGTGCACCCCAAAAACATTGCAGGTTCTTTAAATTTCAGGGTGTGAGCCACTGCTGTTACCTTGGCTGGGTCCATTATTATGCCTTTCTGATTAATGATATAACCTACAAAATATACAGTGGTGACATTGACAGTGGTGACTGATATTTCTCCCCCTAGGTCAGCTGCCTTAGGTCAGCCGTAACCTAAAAGCTAGAGAAGTGGGTTTGAGACCGAAAGGTCGCTGGTTCGGTTCCCTGTACCGACAGAAAAAATGTGAATGAATATCACTTTCCCTTCCCTCTGCATCCATGGCTGAAATGCCCTTGAGCAAGGCATCTAAACCCCAAAAAAATTGCTCCCTGGGTGCTGTAGAGCTGCCCACTGCTCCGGGTATGTGTTCACTGCTTGGATGGGTTAAATGCAGAGGAACCATTTCACTGCATGTTGTACCATGTATGATTGTGTACATATGTGACAAATAAAATTTGAATTTGATTATGCAGATTAGAGCAATATCTCTAGCTGTTAAAATCTCATTTTTTATATAACTGAGCAGTTATGCTCAATCAGTAGTTAATATCAGTAGTCCAACATCTTAACTACTGAGTACCACTGCCCTACTTGCATTTCAATTTGAATTTCAGGGGCAGAGGAAAACATAGGCAAATAAAATGTCCCAGGATATCCATCATCATATCATTAATGAAACGTTGACACATGGAAGAGATGCAAGAGAGCCCATACAGCATGACTGAATACTCATAGTGGCCAGAGGTAATGAGTGATAAGGATGATTACTGGAAGCATGTCTATGGTGCAGTCATAGGGGCAGTAATGAGGCAAATTTTTGGCTTTACTAAAACATACACTAATTTGTGAAACTGGAATGTGAACCAGGCAGTGCTAATTAGAGCTCTCCACAGTAGTGGAGGTGATAGCAAGATGGGGGCGCTGAAGTCAGTGATGCTAACAGAAATCTGAACATTTAGTAATTTCTCTTTCCAGCCAGGATACTTGGGGACTGTAAAGTTGCATACACAGCAGGCCCAGAATTAGGGGGTGTTTGGGCATGACAGCAACAAGTAGGGATGTGGATTCTTGGTGAAGTCTGCTGACATGGAGTTGAACGTGCTTGGTGCTGTGGGTTATGGTTCCTGTACTGATGGGGCCTCCATGAGTGGTACTGATGCATAGGGGTGCTGTAGTGGATGAAAGGGAAGTTTGAGCTGGATAGAGGTGCCATGAACTCCAGAATTGATCACCTTAGTGTTTTATCTGAACTTGCAGTGTAAATGACTGGAGCGAGAGAAACTGGCTAGGATTCACCAGATTGGTGTCTCCACAGTATAAGCACAGAAGTTCCCTCTTCCTCCTCTCCAGTTCAGCAAGACTCAGCCAGGTATGGCTGATTTGCATGGGCTCTGGTGTCTCAATCAGGGGAGACAGATTGGCAGAATTGACCTGGTGCAAATGAAAATGGCTAGAACTTTGAACAAGTCAAAGGAGACCTGGTCGTCCCTGCTCACCAGCTCGTTGATCACCTCCTTTTTGAGACTCTGAAAGAATGCTGTTTGGAGTGCTAATTCATTCCAGCCATTTCCTTCTGCTAGTGTCTGAAACTCCAACACATATTCTGATGCCCTTTTTCTCCCCTGCTTAACTTACAAAAGTTGTACCCCTATTTCTTTTTCCTCCAGGGAGTGAACAAACACTTTATGAAACAGCTTGAGGAAATGCTTGTAAAATGAAGTGGGCTCATCACCTTTTTCCCATACTGCTGTTGACCAGTTAGGAGCTTTGCTCCAAATCAGGTTGATGAACACTAGTCTGAGCTGTCCTTCTGAGTAGAAAAATAGAGGGCACACTGGAGTAGAAAGTTTTAACTCATAATTAGTTGTATGGATTTGCAAAAAATCTGAAAGATATATACATGAAACCATTCTTAAGTCATATGCAAAATTTGGGGCATGGTCATACATAGGGGCAGGGCTGGGCTAAGTTCAAATGGCTGTTTCTCATGAACCAGAAGTTCTATTGAGCTGAAATTTGGTTTAGTGCATATCTAAGCTAATCTGTGAGTGTGACTTTTGTGAGTGGACCTTTGATGATGACTGATTGCTTAAAAAAGGCAAAAAGCTTTCACCAGGCATTTAACAGTGATAACACTGACCTATTGTCATTAAACTTGAATCCTTTGGGTATGAAACCAGCACTATCAGATGTAATCTTTTTGAAATTGGCAACTTGAGGCCCGATTTATTTTTATGTACACAAAATCTAGCATATCCCTTAAGAACTAGGTGCACAATGATTTTTTTAGATTGTTACTTTATTTCAAACTCTAAAAACACCATTTCCCTTTTTACCACTTATCTCTACCTAACTTGTGATAATTTGCATAATATCTGAAACCTACTTTTGCAAATTGGTTTTAGCATTTTTGCCAAGATTCATATTCTTTCTGTCAAAATAGTCAGGGGTGTGTGAAGCTCAATAATTATCAAATACCTCAATCGTATACCGTAGTTATTACTACCCAGTGTAATAAGTATTTACCCAGTAAATATATGGTAAATTATAGAACATCTTTGGCTAATTACCACAGGTAATAAGTAGGTTAATACAGAGAAAGTACATCTGAAATACTCATGGAGATTTTTTGTTAGTTTTTAATAAGTAGTTTCTATATAATTACCTACCCACTTTTTACATGTAGTAATTACCCAGTAATATGCTGTAATTTACCATATAATTTACCAGGTAACTACTTAGTAATTAGGGAATTGTAAAAGGAAGGGTTACCACCTCAATCAATTCTAATTCTAAGTGGAGACTAATTTAACGGTCACGTTGCTGCTGGTGGCACTGCTGGCGCCTTTGCATGGTTAGACACAGGTGCAGGATCGCGACACGGAGGTAAGAGCAATAATGTGTTTATTTACACAATGGGCAAAGGTACAAAATCGATAGGCAGAAGATTAATCCAGTTCACAGAAAATAGGTCGAGCGATCAGCAGAGTCAGAAGGATAGTCCAAAAGGCAGAAGTCAAACACGGAAAGAGAGTCAAAACACAATCAAAACACGGGTATAGAAAACCGCTCGGCAGACAACACTGCTTTGCAATGCTTTGCAATTTGGAAGCGCATTCGGCAGTCCTTTTAAACACGCCAAATCAATCCATGAATGAGAGACACCTGCCTCTCTCTGATTGGCCTGTAGGCTGTGAAGCAGGTGCTCATGTAGTCCGTGTTTTCTCCATCGGGATGTGGAAGTGTGCGTTTCCGCGACAAAGATGAAGAGTGCACTGTGCGCTTGGCCAAGATTACACAGTGCGCTGTGTGTGGAGTACAGAGCAGGGTATGACATTACCCATATGGCTCTCATGACTCATGACTGCTGGCAGGGTTTCATGCAAAACCTGAAAGTAATAGGACTCAGAACAAGTAAGCTATATAACAGTTAGATTTGCCACTGGGGTGTGCTCTTCATGTCTTTTAAGACAGAAACAAGTACACCTCTGGAAAAGGTTAATAGCAAAATTTCTTTTTTTGTAGTCAAGTCAAGTGGCTTTAATTGTCATTTTAACCTGTACGGGTGACACAGTACATAGTGGAACAAGACAACATTTTTCCAGGGCCATGGTGCTACATATAAGACAACACAGAATTACATAGAATGTGCATGTGTGTTATGCATAAAAAAATACAGGACTATATAAAGTGCACATGTGCAAAAATGTGCAAACATTAAAGACAGTGCAAACATTACAAGTGCAATAAAGGAGATAAAGATTAGATGACCATTAGGTGACAATGAGCATACCTAACAATCTGCTTTTTCTCTTTTTGCTTCTCTCTCTTCTTTCTTTCTCTCTCTCTCTCTCTGTCTGTCAAGATGCACATGATACTCCTGAGATTCCAGTGATCCTTACCCTTTCTGCTTTCCACACCTGCCTGATCCATCCTGGTGTCCTACTCCTGGTTGGAGTCTTCACTTGGAAACCACTTGCTCCTGTTGAGGATGGCACCATATGCCTCAACATACACCTAGAACTGAAGATGGCGTTGGACTGCTGTCGACCCTGTTACTGAAGTGTGTTAGTTGTAATTCCACTATCCAGTGTGACCCAAATGAGGATGGGTTCCCTTTTGAGTCTGGTTCCTCTCAAGGTTTCTTCCTTTTGTCATCTCAGGGAGTTTTTCCTTGCAAACGTTGCCACAGGCTTGCTCATTAGGGATATATAGATACATTTATAGATTTGTAAGTTTATATTCAGAACCTGTATACTTCTGTGAAGCTGCTTTGTGACAATGTTTGTTGTTAAAGGTGCTATACACATAAAATTCAATTGAATTGAAAAGATGGTGCGACAGAAAAAAGTGCAGTGCTAAAAACATACATGTGCAAAAACTGCAGAGGTAGTGGAATGTAATCCTTTGAGTTTGTATGTGTAAGTTCAGTCCCTGAGTGTTAAGGACACTTGGCTTGGGGGCTTGGAGGACAAAACTGTTGCACAGTCTGGTTGTGAAGGCCCGAATGCTTCAGTACCTCTTGGCAGGAGGGTAAAGAGTTTGTGTAAGGGGTGTGTGGGGTCCTACACAATGCTGGTGGCTTTGCAGATGCAACGTGTGTTGTAAATGTCTGTGATGGAGGGAAGAGAGACTCTGATGATCTTCTCAGCTGTTCTCACTATCTGCTGTATTATCTCTCAAGCAGATTCAGTGCAGTTTCCATAAAAGCTATTGATGCAGCTGCTCAGAATGCTCTGGATAGTCCCTCTGTAGAAAGTGGTGAAGATGGGTGGTGGGAGATGGGCTTTCTTTAGTCTTTGCAGGAAGTAGAGATGCTGCTGGGCTTTATTGGCTATGGAGCTGGTGTTAAGGGACCAGGAGATTTTCACTGCCAGGTGAACACCAAGGGATTTGGTGGTTTTGTTGATCTACACAGAGGATCAGTCAATGTTCAGTGGAGAGTGGTCACTCCATGGTCTCCTAAAGTTAATGAATATCTCTTTTGTTTTGTCCATGTTCAAAAACAGGTTGTTGACTTTGCACCAGTCTGTTAGCTGCTGCACCTCCTCTCTATATGCTGACTCAGTTCTTGTGGAGGTGACCCACCACAGTCAGATTTCATCTGCTAACTCGATGATGTGATTTGAGCTGTGCATTGCTGCACAATCACAAGTCAGCAGAGTGAACAGTAGTGGACAGAGCACACAGCCCTGGGTTCCCCCAGTGCTCAGTGTGGTGGTGCTGGAGATAGTGCTCTCAATCTGGACTGACTGAGGTCTCAGTCAGAAAGTCCAGGATCCAGATGCAGAGAGAGGTGTTCAGGCTCAGCTTTCCAATCAGGTACTGAGGAATGATTTTGTTGAATGCTAAACTGAAGTCTATGAACACCATTTGTATATATATGTCTTTATTATCCAAGTGGGTGAGGGCCAGATATAGAGTGGTGATAATGGTGTCTGCAGGGGGTCCAGTGAGGGGGACAGCAGGGTCTTGATGTGCCTCATGATGAGCCTCTCAAAGCACTTCATGATGCTGAGTGTGAGTGCCATGGGGTAGTATCCGTTGAGGCAGGACACAGAAGGCTTCTTTGGCATGGAAACAATGGTGCTGGTTTTGAAGCACCTTGGAACAACAGCAGCACTCAGAGAGATGTTGAAGATGTCAGTAAGAACATCTGCCAGGTGGTCTGCACATTCTCTGAGCACTCTCCCAGGGATGTTATCTGGTCCATCAGCCTGGGTTAACTCTGTGAACAGTTTTCCTCACATCAGCCATGGTCAGATGTAGCACCTAGTCATTGTGAGGGGGGGTGGTCTTCCTCAGTGTCCCGTCGTTCTGTGTGTCAAACCATGCACAGAAGTTGTTCAGCTCATCTGGCAGGGAGGCATCACAATCACAGGCAGATGTTGTCCTGTAGTGGTTGATGGCCTGGATACACTGCCACATGCGCTGCGTGTCACCACTGTCCTGGAAGTGGTTGTTGATTCTCTGGCCATGTGCACACTTTGCTGCTCTAATGGCCTGAAACAGTTTGGCCCTTCCAGTTCTTAGGGATGCCTTGTTTCCCCATTCCAAAAAGTCCACATATTGATGGAATTTCTGGAGCACTGACATGAGATTTGCATGGTTGAAATCTCTGGCAACAATAAACAGTCCATCAGGTTGTGCATTCTGCAGTTCGCTAATAGCTCTGTACAGCTCACAGAGCACCTATTTAACATTAGTGCCTCATGGAATGTACACTCCAACAATGAGCATGGTGAGGAATTCCCGTGGTAAATAAAATGGTCTGCATCTAAATGTCACAAACTCCACCAGTGATGAGCAATAACTAAAAACAAGCACAGAGATCTTGCACCAGTCCATGTTGCTGTAAACAAACAAGCCAAAACTGCAAGTCTTACTGCACAGAGCTGTAGGCACAAAATGAGGTGAGCCCATGTAGCTGAGTGGCAGCATCCTGAACTCTGTCGCTAAGCCATGTCTCTGTGAAAACAAAGATGCAGCAGTCACTAAACTCATGCTTGGTAGTCTGCTGAAGTCAGATGTAGTCCAGTTTATTTTTCAGTGTGCAGACGCTAGAAAGCAAAATGGATGGGCCGGCCCGCCGGCTGGCTGGGATTAGCTCTTAGTCTAGCATAGACCCCGCCCATTTGCTGTGCTTCCGCTTCTCACATACCGCTTATGGCAGACACTCCTTTGGCCACCAGCATCAAGCAATGCTGAGAACTGGAGGCCTGGTTTCCATAGCAACCCGAGGATGTGTAGCATCTCCCCACAGGTTAGATAAGGTTAGATCTCACAAGTTAGTTGACTGATCCTTAAGTTGTAACAGTGTTTGGCATTGGTAGACATGAACAATGTTTGTTTCTGTGTCCATGTGCCATAGGAGACATGCTAAGAAACAAAACAGCACAAATAAAAGCACCATTTTGTATCCAGAGCAGCTGCTGCATGCTACTTGGATCCATCTTGGATCACTGGCTGAATACATTTTAAAAATGCCTTTTGGACCATTTAGCTACACCCACTGAAAATCATGAAAATTTGCATAATTTGCTAAATATATTTTTTGCAAACTAGTACTAGGATTTTTTGCCCTGTTTCCAAAATTTGTGTCAAATTACTCAACAGAGTCTAATATTCAAGAATTATCATCAAAATCATATTGAGATTTGCAGACAATGTTAATTTCTATTGGGTTATATAAAAACATGACCATTTTCAAATGGCTTCCGGCACCATTTGATACAATTATAAAAGTATTTCATACTTATTAAATAAGGTTCACCTATGGAATCTTTACTGTCCTATGTAACTTGGCAAAAACAAACTGGGCACTGGGGCAATCTTGGCGAAAGGTACTAGGACCCTAATAATGGCTGCTTGCTGCTATATTTTTTCATTTTTCTGTTTTGAATACCCCTTTTTATTTGTTCCACAGAAATTTTAAGGACTCTCTATATGCAAACTTCAAATTTACTAACAGAGCCACAAAGTCACAGTTCCTGGGGATCTTTTTTAATTTTGCTTTCACTTTAATTGCCTCATGTTTACTGTATTTCCTTCGAGAGATGCAATAAATTGCCATTGGGGAAACCAAGAAAAGATTTGTTCATTTTTCACTGAGGATATTTGTGCCAACAGAATAAAGTGTTCTTCATTTTAATTAGTGAGACTCATCACAAGTAGACATATAATTAATATCTATAATTAATCACTTTTATCATTGCTAGTTAATGCTATAGAAACAGTAAAGTAGAAAAAGTAAATATATATTATATTTTTTTAATGAGTAAGAATTTTATGAATCAACACTTTGGTTTGTATCAAATGGAAGAGGCTACATCCAAGAACAAGAAAAACAACCAAGAAGGTCACCAAATCATTATATATTCCTTTATCAACAAGATTAACTTGGCCATCACAAAACAGTATATAACACGGAATCTGGAATGTCCCCTGTTCACGTACATCACATACAGTGTTACACTCCCATCTCATAGATGTCACCAGATGTAGTGTTATTGTGGCTTGTGGGATGTTCCACACAGGTGTAGCAGTCACATATGATGGTCACCAGCTAGGATCATGTTTTGGTGGATGTGTTTCACCAGCATGTGTTTTAGCGGATCTCGGGCGATCTGCCATCTGTCCAGAGGCATTGAGTCAGTTTCTTAAACAGCTAATAGTCATTGTATGCACGCCGAATTGCTGGGTGACTATTTCTGCTCAACTTCCAGCCTGTAGCATCCCAATCATAAGTTCTCATTGGAATTGCCGTTAATCGTAGCATTGTTGACACACTGATTTTGCCTAATTTTCAGTCTGACTATTATAGGCCCTAGTACAAAGGAGGAACTCAAATCAAAATTGGATGTGTTCCAACAATGGAAGCCACTATATCTAATTACTATCTAATGCAGCCACTCCCAATTTTTTTGTTTCACGTGACAATTTTAAAGACAAATTATTCACCCTAAATAAATAAATGACACACAAAAATACATTCTCAGTCTTCAGTCTGAAAATTGGCACAGTATTTAATAATTGCATTTCTTTTTTTCATCAGTATACTATAGTCAGGAACTCATTTAACATAATCTGCTAATTTTTAGTATCAACTGATGTAAACTGTCAGTTTCAGATATACTTTGGTTGCAAAGAAGAAAATCCCTACTATAATATCACACATTTTATACTGGTTACCTGGACAACCTTTCCCTGTGGTCTCTCAGAGAATACAAGGACCTGATTGTAAAGAGGATCCAGTGACTTCCGAACAGACTTCGTCTTCTTTTTGGCTATACATACACCATTCTCCAGAAGGTACACTTTAATGTACACCGCTAAAAATATGAAATAAGAGTAAGTGTGAGTTACACAAGGCTTTAGAGCAGAGGTATTCAAACTGTGGTGTAGAATTGCACAGGGTGCATGGTTGAGATAGAAAATACAAAAAAAAAAAATTTAACATTTAGATTTTTCAGACCTGCCAGTCATTAAACATTTTGATAAGATCTTCACATCTTAACAACAGAACACAAAAATATACTTAAAAAGCTTAAAATTATTTATAATTATAATAATAATAATTATTATTATTATTATTATTATTATTATTATTATTATTATATAATTATTATTATTATTATTTTTTTTTTTCAGTTATTAAAAGGCAATAAGTTCCGCTTTAGGAACTCACAAAACATTTTTACACACATGCTCAGAGACAAAGCAAAGTTCCTAACCTACTGGACCATGGGCATTTGCTCCCATAATCCATTGTTTCATGAATGCAAATGCAAAGGTATTTAGCTAAGACAACTTGTATGAAAAGTAATTAATGGTTAAGGTGAATGCAAATGGGTCATTGAAGCTTTTCTTAAAATTGTAAGTATGAAATCCAGTGGCATATCTTTACATTCCATATAATAAAACTCTCATAAACAATATTTCCTCTATCTTTTCAACAAAAACTCTCAAATTTTCTTAGATATAAAGCAGATTTGCTATGTGAGTCACCTGGAGGTCCTCTGGAGCCAGGTTTCATGATGAGTCCTCTAGCCTTAATTATCTCAACCTCCAATTGTCCATTCCTTTCCACCAGCCCAATCTCCACATCACCTAAAATGCACACACATTAATACAATGTATAAATACATGAGTGCCAGTGGCACCCAATCTTTTTGCTGTAGTCTCTTTCTGATCATGTGTCTATCTAGGTGAGTTCTCTTTTGCTGTCACTTAAAAATAACAGTATTTAATCTTACCATTGTGTTTAGTTGTTGCCCTGCCTGTCTGAGTGTGTGTCTGAGTGTGTGTACTTACTGGTCATGTACTGGTTGCTTTGACAGTTATATACAATATATGACCAAAGGTTTGTGGACATGCTTTTTTGAACATCCCATTGAAGATATAGCCACCCCCACCCACCCTTTGCTGTTTTCCAGTAGATTTTGGAGAATGGCTGTGGGGATTTGCCCATTGAACCACAGGAGCATTTGCATGGTCAGGCACAGATGTCAGATGAGAAGGCTTGGGATGCAGTCAACTTTCCAATTTATCCCTAATTGTTCAATGGGCTTGAGGTCAGGACTTTGAGTAACTTGAGTTCTTACACTCCAACCCTGACAAACCATGTCTTCATGGACCTTACTTTGTGCACAGGAGCACTGTCATGCTGGACATGTTTGGGCTCTTAGTTACAGTAAAGGGAACCTGTAATACTACAGCACAGAAGACTATACAATTATATAATTCCGACTTTGTGGTAACAGTCTGGGGAAGGCCCACATATAGTTTGGACAGTCAGGTGTCCACAAACTATTGGCCACATAGTGAATTTTATATTCTGCCTTTATATGAAAGATGCAAGATTTGTAAGAGAATGTGTCTGCCATATGGATTGATGCAAATGCAAAATTAATGTGGATCAATGTGATATAACAATTAAATGACAGAATAAACTTACCCATTGAGGTTGTGGCCAATGTCTGTCTACCCACAAACTGTGCTGGGCCCATGCCATCCAGAAAATCACTGAACTGAGCATCTGAAGCCAAACACACCCCACTATAATTTAGACTGGAAGGAAAAGCACAAGGCCAAGTTAATTTTTCCATATTTTAGAATACGTGTCCCTAACATCATTTCAATATAACATCTACCATATAACCAGGGCAGAGGCTCAACAAACAAAATGAACCTCAAACCATAGTACACTTTGACAAATGAAGAAACAAACAGAAATGCAAGCAGAAAAACAAGCTAAAAGATCATTACAGAGGCATAAATTAGAAATTGAAACAAAACTTGACATGGAATTATCGTCAGTGTCCAAATAGTATGAAGTCTGCAAGAAAACACCACAAACCAAACAGCTTCAATAACCCATGCTGAATATGCAATAAATCCTTAAATAGTTCAGTAAACGTATTGTAAATTACTCTGCAATTCTACTCAGATGAGCATCAGCTGGCATCTATCAGGCATGTATGAGCACATGCAAGACCACAAAGCAGTTAATTTGTGTGTGCTTATTTGTTTTTGTCTCCATGATGCTGGAATACACAAGATTGGTTGTTTGTAAAGTAGGTGTAGGTAAAGAATGTTGCTTGGCTGTTGGGAGGTAGAGGGACATGATGACATTGTGTCTGCCTGTAATATGAATAATGCCATTGTTATCTTTTTGATAAAGCAAAAGAAATAGTGAATTGTGGAGAACCATTAATCTAACACACCACCATTAATTAAAGAGGAAGCTGTTGCAAGGGAGCTCTCACAGTATAGCAAACTGGTCTCCCCTATTAGGAAAATAACAGTTGGTTAAATATCTTGTGTCTTGTGGAGACTTGTGTACATAGAAGGAGTAGAACCATTCTTTCAAATACCCACCAAAAGAAAGAAACTGCCCTGAAGCAAAGGTAACAAGCAGATGATGTGGATACTGAGGTAGAGGAAGAAAGCAACGGCTATTCTACCAACTGAAGTTGGTCTCAGATGGGAGTAGTTTACACAGCCACTGAGATTAGCAAGTTTCTAAAAAATACCAAAGGAAAAAGGAAAGTAAAGCCTGAAGAGCTTTATCCAGATCACTTACAGTTTATACATGATATAAAAACATAATATAAAATTGGAAGTTTTCCGTTTAAAAACAATGGAAACCAAATTTAAAAAAGAACATGGCTATGAAAGTAAAAATGAGCTGTGGAATTCAGCTAATATACTTTCAAACTGTATAAGAATGGTTTGCTGCTACTATTTACTAATGATTGTAATTAATGCAGTGACAGTAAACATCAACAGTGCTAGTGACAGTAAGAAAAGGGCAACACTGTATGAATTAGTGAAAATGAAAGGAGCTGACATTTTTATTTTTTGCCAGAAACCCACAGTGAGGTAGAGATTTCTTCTGACTGGGCCAGTGAGTGTAAATGGCTTGTTATTTTGAGTCACAACACTCCCCTCAGTGGTGGTGTTGCTCTTCTATTCTCTTAGAATAGAAGCATTCTCTTGGAATGTAAAGCTAAAAGGAAGACTGTTAAACGTGAGAGCTGTTTTTGGGAATGAGATTTTTGTTTTATATATGTGTCTATGCTCCTACCCTAGGACTAGAGAGGATGTTGTATTTAAATACTTTAAGCACTGTGATTGGTTCCAGTCAAGATAATGAGTTTTTGATTATTGATGGTCATTTTAATTGTACTACAGATAACCTGAATAGGAACTATGTGGAACCTTATGCTGCATCTGTTATACCTGCACCTGCTCCGACACCCTCACCTGTGCATGAGAATACATCCTTCTCATGGACACAGACATGCACTTTGATAATGACACATCATCCGATTTGGAAATGGACATTGTCATTAACGAACACTCTGACACAGAAATGGACTACACATCCCATGACATGCTCAAGGTAACCTGACTTCTGATTAGGAGCAGGTGCATCCAATCACCCAGGGAATAAAGGGGCTCTTAGACACTCACTTCTTTGCGAATCAATAGCTCATCTCCTTCGTGTGTCTACTATTGCCTAGCCTTTATTTTCTGAGTGATTATCCTGTTCTGACCTTATCCTGTGTTCTGACTACCCGTGTTTGGTTTTGCCCAGTTTGTGTTGTACGTTCCTCGACTGACCTTTTGCCCGTTTACAACATACCCTCTGCCTGCTGATTTTGTACCTCTGCCTTCTTTAGTTAATAAAGCGTTTAACTGAATTTGCATCCTGCCTGGTCTGGGTCGCATGGCAGCATCCAGGAAACATATGTCCAAAATAATAGTTGTGAGTTGTGTGATGTTTGAAGGATATTTCACAAAGACGTGTGACAATATACATGGTCTCATTGCAGGAACTCACTCTTGTTAGCAAGGCTTGATAGGTTTTACAGTTTTAAACACCAGATGAAGGTGTTCAGGTCCTGTTTTATTTCTCCTGTGGGGTTATCAGATCATTGCATGGTGCAGTGTATTTGAATGAAAAGTAATAAAATAAAACCACACAGTGCATGCTGGCTTTTTAATACAGTAATTTTAGACGATGTCAACTTTAGAGTCAAGTTTTACAACCTTTTAATGGGCACTTTTAAATTTCAAAAATTCTTCTGATCATCTGCTATGGTATGATCCATCAAAATAAGGACACGCATATTTTTGAGTGGTGTATGTGAACTGACAAGTTTGAAACAACTACCAAAAAATAAAAATGTTCTGCAGAGATTATTTTCAGTGAGGAAAGCCACCCATGCAACTGCAGATGAGCTTTTGGAGATCTGGGGTAAAGCTGTTAATGCTGAAAACACATGCAATACTCAGACAACAAAGAAATCCATAAGAAAGAAAGCCATTTAATCAAAAGAGGAGTCAGAGGACATGAACAGATGAACATAAAAGGTGTTGTTACATTAATTTACATTTACACCGTATTCCAAATTATTATGCAAATGATATTTTTCTCTGATTTTCCTAAATAGTCGATGCAAGTGACAGTCAGCATAATTT
>JAQMYM010000023.1:6242683-6261164 GCA_030014255.1 Parauchenoglanis ngamensis
TATTTCATTCACATATGTTCTGAATTAATATAATTCATTTTGTATGTTGTGAAGTTGTTTGCAATATTAAATTGAAATATTTGAAGAAATAAAAATGACTATAGGCAAGTGAAAAACAAACCCAATGTCAATAAAGTTTGAGCTCTCCCTTCACAGGTATAAATCCAGCACAAACTTCAGAGAAGAGATGATTATGTTTCTCATAGAAATTGGACTCACAGCTTGAATCTAGCTTTGAACTAAATAACCCAGTTTATTTTTTTTTTTAAATCTTTTTTCACTAAGAGCTTGAGTTCTGAAAATGAGACCATGTAATAATGGCAGTGACAAACTCATCCATACATATATGATAAGCAAGTTTAAAAGGTTTTATAACAAAAACCAACACACACAAGCCAGAGTAAATATGCAAAACAGCACCTGCTCTCCAAGCCTCTTGCATGCACACCATGCCATCTCTCACGTCCTGCCCAAGTGGAGGAGCGACTCTGCTCAGGTAAGGACCACTCTGAGAGTAGAACATAAATCCAGCTAAGATGGTGGCAGTAGGTGGTGTTTCTCCTTCAATCACTGGTCATAGGCTATCATTTCTATCGCACGTACATTATCTTTGTCCTAGAAAAAAAGAGATCAGTGAGTTCAACACTAATACACTCTACTTGATATCTGATCCATCTTTGTGCACAGACGAACCTGTTTCAGCTCATAGATTGTTATCAGACCCATGTGTCTGAAGTGTTGACACAGTGTTGCAAACAAGATACAGTGTGAGAGTAGATACTCTGGGCTGGACATCATGCTCAGTCAGAACTATATAATATTCTACACCCATAATATCTTATAAAGAAAAATAACAGCTCAAATCGACAGATAACCACTGTCTTTAACCTTAAGCACAAGCACTTGTTTGACTTTCACAAACATTTTTGCACCTAAAGTTTATATCCTTTTACAATATTTCATAAGTATCATTTTAACATCTCTTGATATAATGGTGTCACCTTGATCTTAGTCCTTACGCATACTTGCCTGAATAATGATGGGCATCATACAAACAGGGGCCATCTAAAAATCTAAGGACTCAAATATCTTAGTAATTATTATGCCAGGTTTATTATGACTATAACACTATTAAAAATAATTTGTATTTTAAATTTAGATAGGCCAGTTAGCATTGCAGTATAACAGTGTTTCTAAATCCTGATTCTAGAGAACCACAACCTTGCACATTTTGGTGTTTTCCCTTGTCAGCTGATCAGCTAATTAACAAGCCTGAACTAGACTGAACCGGGTGGCATAGAGGAGGGGAACACCAATATGTGCAAGGTGATGGTGCTCCTGGACCTGGATCAAGAAACACTGCAATAGAATATTTTTGCCCTGGCTGAGAACCCAACTACAAGTCTGAGTTATTTTGGTGAGGTTCAATTTGTCCCCAGTTCAAAGCAGTGCCTGGTGAGAGACCCAGCAGAGCGCTGACCCATTTGCCATAGAAGTAGGCCACTCCATACATATCCCTATCCCTTTCTGATTTGTATTTATATAATTATTTTTTAGTGTAGTATAATATTGGAATTTAAGTCCTTTCTAGCTGAAGGGTAAGGCTGCTGTATTATATACAGTACAGGGAAACGACCTTTCTGAGAGACAGTGTGTCAGTTGTCAATCTTTGCTGTAGAAACTGAAGTGCATGTGATATATATTGAAAGTGCCAAAAAAACAAGACATTCCTATCATTAGTAGCAGTAATTAACAAAACTAAGATATTATTACCATTAGGGACAGTAGAAGTAAAACTGGTAGTACTAACATATTGTCGCCTAATATTTTTGTTGACAATATAGACTGCGTAAATTAGCTGCAGTTCAGTAATTATGCTTTTTGGCCAGTAGATGGAAATGCTAACTAGAAGAAAGCCAGCAGTGTCTGGTTGGAATGAATATTAATACACCACTCCTGCATGTCGATCTGTGTTACTTATGAAATTGTGTAATTCAAAATCCCATTACACAAATAATAAGAAACTTGTTAAAAATGGGTTTAGCGCCATTGTGTCTCTGATAGGGATGGGGGACAGTACTTTATGCGCATTTCATGCGCAGAAAGGATGCTCTCCGGCTCCCCCGTTAATCTCCTTGCATTTAGTGCTTAGCCGCTTGCTACAAAAATAGCAGTGAAGACAGTGCGTTAGCTACACGCTGAGCTTTTCCCCCCAACCAGAAGTGGAATATCTACGGCTGAAAAAATGGCCTCGCTGGGGGAGCCGGTGCGATTAGAAAGAGGTAAATAGCACCCTTGTAATGAATTATTCACGGTTTTGGCGTCAGCGATGTGCTCTGAACAGACTGGTAACGATGCTAGGCTTAATCACAGCTAGCTTAGCTAGCGCTCCTACCGCTGTTCATTTTTGAAGGATAATACAAAGCCTATAAACATGTACGTTCTTACAAAGAAATAAAATACAGCTGGACAGTCTCTTCACAGTATTTAGCAAAATATTATCCATTTATTAACTTCTCTGTATATAATTGGAGACGTTAGCGAGCTGGACAGTAGCTGTTTATTGTGTGCAAAGCTAGTTATTAGAAAATGCACAGAATCCCAAATAGCTCACGATTTTCAAAGTAGGGGACTATGAAGGGTGTAGATGGCATTATTACACACCCTAAGAAGTGCATTTAGAAATATAGGAAGTAATGGGTTTGGGTTTTACAGCTTGATCCTTCGGTGCCTTGATGAAGAAATGACTAGAAATGTCACACCATAATAAGAACAGCGTAATGGCAGCCATTGGATCCAAACAGAAAGGTTTAATGGTTTTTCAAGAGTCCACTTGTTTGGAGTCACAGATCCAGGATATATTCAGGGTCAAATAGTGTATTTCTTACTCAGATGTAGAGCAGTAGTTCTTAAAGTAGGGTCCGTGAATAATGATGATGATGATGATGATGATTATTATTATTATTATAACACCAACAAACTTTATTTATGAGTAAGTTATAGACCATGTATGTACAAGTAGTAAAATTTTGAATAAAATGCACAGGTTAAAACAGAAATAAATAAATAAACAATAACTATATAATAAAAAGTAAGGATGTTTTGTTTTGAGCATGGGTTGCACAAGTTATGTTTATTATTGAGCTCTTACAGCTCTCTACTTGATCCTCAATAACCCAAAATCAAGAAGCCTGTAAATATTGCACCTTTAAACAACGGCCTACTGCCTCACATTCACCATCAGACATCTACAGACCAATTTTACATCCAGTTAGAAACTCTGGAGCATATAGAATCAGGCATGTTGTCTGTTTAAAGCAGTAAGACGCTTTGCATTGTGGCATCAAACTTTTTCATTGTACGTGCATTTGTTTATAGGAAAACATTCTTATGAGTGGCCTATTTTGAAGTTTAAAAACCATGACTTAATAGCTGAGTTTAAATAGATTTAATATTTAATGTTTAATAGTAATTACTGAGTAGTCATGATCTATATTTTCAACAAAAACAAAACAACCAACAACTCCAAGCTGAATTTAAAGAGTAGATACTTGCATTGGACATGTTTCACTGTATTAGGCCTGAGACCTTGAAGAGTCACAGTATTAACAGAAACTGATGGATTTGTAAAAATCTGAAGCATTGGAGCAAAACGGATTTAATGCAGGGCTACTTAACAGATGCTAGAGAAAATGTTTAAATGCCAGGCAAATTGTTTTCTGGCAGTGTGAACATTAATGTGTGCTGAATAGTCCCAAAGGATTAATATAATTGCTCAGAAGCAGCCAACAAGATCAGTCGCAGCCTTGCACCAGGACCTGAGTCCAACATTTCCATGCCATAAATCACATCTCAAGATGGTATAGGTCAAATGGTAGGGTAGGCTTAGCTGGTAGTCTTGTCTTGCCTCACAGAAATCTTCCCTTTCCAGACATTTCTCGTGCCATTGAGCTGCTGGACAAACTCCAGAGAACAGGAGAAGTACCTCCTCAGAAGCTGCAGGCCCTACAGAGGGTTTTGCAAAGTGAGTTCTGCAACGCTGTACGAGAGGTAAGCCTAGTGTTTTGCGATCAACCAATTTCGGTCATTTGCCAGTTCACGCTCACTATCTAACTCTCCCCTGCAGTTGTGTGGAAGCTGATAAAGGTTTCTCATGTTTATGATTTTTAAAGAAAAATAGCTTCTCAATTGAGGTTGAGCTTATCCAAGATGACCGTAATGATTGTCAACTACTAGGAATGGGCAATATTACGATATAATATTGATATTGTGGCACATTACAGTGCTGTGTAAAATACAGTATATAACAGTGTTTGTATAATACTAACAAGCTTTAAAGTCATTATTTGGTATGAACACCGTTCTTCTTTAGCACAGCCTGACCTCTCTTAGGCAGGCTTTCTTGTAATTTCTTTAAGTAGTCTTCAGGAATAGTTCTCCTGGCTTTTTGAAGGATATTCCACAGCTCTTCTTTGGATGTTGGCTGCCTTTTGTTCCATTCTCTGTTCCCACACTGCTTGAACAATCTTGAGAGCTGGGCTTTGGGGAGGCCAATCCATGGCCGATATATTGGGTATTGTGAGATCCGTTCAATTAAAAAAATATATATAACATTTTAGAAACTCCGATTGGAAGCAGTTTTGTGCTAGTTTAAATCAGGTTGCTGGCAGTTTGGTAGCAAACCTTGTAGTAACGTCTTCAAGTATCTTGACACTTTTTTTTTGTCATATCGCTCACCACTAAAAGGAGTACTTTAACCACTGACAAGAATTGTGACACCCGTTCCTGTTCCATAGACCTGTTTACTTGAAAGCTACATATTACAAAGTAATATGAGGCTGTTTGTCAATGTGGAAATGTTTTAACAAATTAAGGTATAAATCTATATAATTCATCCATTTAGATATGGGGCTTGTTTTTCAGACTGTAGAGTGATGCATTACCTAAAGTAAGGCATGCCTCAGCATCTACCTGGTTCAAGGGCTTTCTTGTATTACACCTATTCTAGTTTTTCATTGCAGCACAACACATGTTCACCTACAAGCATAAAAAGGACTACAGATTTCAATCCATTTCAGTTTAAGCCTTTGCTCTTTGGCAAATTATTACAAGCAACATGCACAGTTCACCATGTCATGTTCTATTCCGCATCATTTTCACTAATTAGCTGTAAGCCAAGCAATTCAATACGTGCTGCCAAGTTTGTATTAGGAAAATGAAAGACCAGTCAAAATCCACAAATAGTTACTGCCATCCTTTTTCTCAGAAACAAGGGTCTCCGATGGCAAGTGCCATTACTCGTGTAGTTAGCTCAAGATTGTGCTGGCAGTTGAGTCAGATCCATCCTGCTGCTTTGTCATCTGTCGTTTTTGTACCGTCAACCTCTAGAGGCCAGAAACGCAGTGTGGTGCAGTCCACAATCCATTACCTCATAAGCATGCTCCCTAATTCAAGTAGCTAAAATGTCAGAAACTGAAATTACGTGGAAATCCGTAGATCTTTATCAAGCCAGTGCTTATTAAAGCTCGGTCATCGGTCATAAAGTTTGGTGCAACTCTTCAACATCTGACACTAGGTTTATCCTGAAATACTTGAACCATTTTGTTATCCTGTGCTGGGTACATCTTGCACCACATGACCTTGGTTGATCCAATTTTGCCACGTAGACTCAATGGAGTCAATCATATGGAGCAGATGTTCTGAGGAGGTCACAGTTGTAATTCACTAAAAGAAACCATATAGCTCCTATGTCTCTCAAACATCTGTTACAAGTTGCAGTGATCAGTGTAGAGCTTTGTGAAGTACTAACTGAAGGAGGTAAGTGTAGTACAATGTTGCTGTCTTTCAGCTCCAGGGTCCCCTGTTCGATCCTAAGCTTGGGTTACTGTTTGTGTGGAGTGTCTCTGCATGTGGGTCCTAAATGTGTACGAGTGTGAGCTTGGTACCCTGAGATGGACTGATGTTCTGTCCAGGGTGTATGCCAACCTCACACCCAGCATTCAACTGACTCCAACCAGGGTAAAGCAGCTACTGAAGATGAGAGTAGCAGCATTACCACGTATTTACCAAGCTCCATCAATTGTAATGGCCCATTCACACCTTGTTCTTGATCCATTTCTCAAGTCTGCGCCTACCCATGCTTGGCTTATTCAGTTCAACTCTTGGCTTATCCCTCAGCCTGAACATGCTTGTTAAATGAGCTCTCCTACCTTTTTTTAAGATTCTTGAAGCAGGTGCATGATTATGGTTTTCAGAGTGATGACCTAGTTTGAGCTATTCCACCACTGATGATGATGATGATGATGCATGATAGACGAGTTGTACCTCAGTAGTTGAAGAGCGCCTTGGCTGCTGAATGACTCAACAGTGCTATCCACTTAAAGCTGTTTATTCACTCCTTGCTCCATACCTCCAGGGACTTGTACTCATGGAACATCTTAAAATAGAAGTGCAAGTCTATGATCGGGTTCCACCTGCATTTTGAGTTATCTCCAGAATTAACTGATCCGAGAATCGCATTGCTGCTCAGAGATGCTTTGTAAATACTGACCTAGATCTTGCATTTATGTCGTTCTGTTATGTAAACTGGTAGCTATTGGATAGCAGTACTTTAGAGTAGATTATTATGGTGTGGCTTAATAGATGCATGATTATAGAATTTTAAATGGTCTTTTTTTTAATAGCATATTGATTTTTGTTTGTGGTTTTTTTTTTTTTTCGTCTTTCCCGTGTACACAGGTTTATGAACATGTGTATGAGACAGTGGACATTAACAGCAGTCCAGAGGTCAGAGCCAATGCCACAGCAAAGGTAAACTCAATAACTGTGATCTAAAAGATTAATGATGGTTATCTTGATTTCATTTTGAAATAAAGGTTCTTAAATAAATTACTTTAATAGCTTTTTAAAGTAGGCAAATTTGCCAGCGTAGCATACCATAGCACAGCATTCTCATTTGACTGAGTGGTTTTAAAGCAAATTGTTAAATATTAGTGTGCTGTCATCATTTTGGGCAATGCTGTGTTAGAAAGTCATTTGTATTTTTGCTATATACTTGTATATAAAATCTATGCGATTCCTGTAAATCGGAAGAAATTGTAATTCATAAATGTGTGGGCAGTTTTGACTTGTTACTGTTCATGTTCATATGCTTCCACAGTACTAAAATGTTTTTATAAATATTTTTGTAAAAAGGGATTTATAAAAATCTATGTGAAAATATAACACTTGTTCGGCCATTCAGTGTGTCGCGAGTGAGTAACTGACTGATTAAATAAATAATTAAATAAATTAATTAAATTAAGGTTGCAAGGAGTGTGTGTGTGTGTGTGTGTGTGAAGTTGTGCTTTAGCATGTACACTTTGCATGTTCCCCAGGCCACAGTGGCAGCATTCGCTGCAAGTGAAGGACACTCCCACCCTCGCGTGGTGGAGCTGCCAAAAACCGAGGAAGGCCTCGGTTTCAACATCATGGGAGGAAAAGAGCAGAACTCGCCCATCTACATCTCCCGCATCATTCCCGGAGGCATTGCCGACCGTCACGGTGGCCTCAAGAGAGGAGACCAGCTGCTCTCGGTCAACGGAGTGGTACGTAGGCGTCTTTGATGAGCGGTAATATCTGATTGAAACTGGACGCGTACCAATGCCATTTTGAAAACAGGAAAAATATTAAAGCCATTTAATATTGGAGGATATTCAAATATTCACATGTGTACAGTAAATGAGCATGCTCTCTGTAAGCTTCTCGATCTATATCTAGATGTTATTTAAAATATGACTGCAGGCTTTAAGACCGTTTGGACCTTACATTCACGCATATGTTAGTCAACATCACAATCACAGCACAGAATACCTCAGTGGACAATGTCAAATCCAGTCTGGTGGCAATGCAACATTTAATTGTTTTTATGCCTGGTTTAAAAAGGACAATCTATAGACATTAGCCTGTTGCCTTCTTTTTTCCAACTGCTTGGAGGCAATTACCATGACCGATATGGTACACCCTGCAGAAAAAAAAATGCAGTATTTGGCCAACTTATAGGTGTGAACAGATATTAAAATAACTCCAAGGATGCCAGCATTTACGGTTTAGCCACATGATTTTTGATGTCTTTCTACAATAATACCAGAGACACCTGGAAAAATATGCTTTTCTGCTTTCTCCGCTAAAGCAAAGCTCCGACCAAACGCAAATAAAATTCACTCGGAGGGAAAGTCAGTTCCCTGAAGGGGGAAAACGTAGCACGTGGAAGACTCGTCCTTTATCTAGGACGTAAATGTTTGACCTGCGAATACCCAAGCCTCATGAGCCAATATAATGATTTCTTTGGTCGATACCAAAAATGAATGGAGGAACTGTTTTTTATTTTATTAAATCATGAACAGACTAGGCTTTTGTCTCGCTGTTTTCCTACTCTTCCTTGGTGCACACCTGAGGGGGGAGTCGTCTCATCCACCAACATGTGCTAACGTTTTTGTTATGAATTTTTTTCTCACTCCCTGCAATTCTTGCACCTCTGTAATCGTAATACTAATAGTTTGTTTATTTAAAATTAGTGACTCATAAGAACACGTTTGCTGTATTTATTGCTTTATAGGCTAGGCGTTAGGAATGGCTGTAACCTTTTTCTGCAATGTTTACAATGTGATTATACCTTATTATGGCTGATTAATATGGTGTTTTATTTTAAATTTTTTTTTAAACCCCTCTTACTTTCCTTTCATATAGAGTGTGGAAGGGGAGCACCATGAGAAGGCGGTGGAGCTCTTAAAGGCAGCTCAGGGCACGGTCAAGCTTGTAGTCCGCTACACCCCTAAAGTGCTGGAGGAAATGGAGTCTCGGTTTGAGAAGATGCGATCTGCCAAACGCCGTCAACAGAACAGCTACCCGCAGTAGGGTAACCTGCCTGCGGCCCTCCTCTCTCTCTCCCTGTCTCCCTGTCTCCCTGTCTCCCTGTCTCCCTGTCTCCCTGTCTCCCTGTCTCCCTGTCTCTCTGTGTGTCTCTTTCTGTCTTTTTCTCATTCTTTTTGCCCAGGGATTGGACACATACGGCACTTCTTTTTTCTGCTTTTCTGGAATTTTCTAAAACTGCCCTACCACTTCAGGTTTGAGCACACTCTTTTTCACGGTTTTGTGGAAATACGCTACTACTGTGTGTGTGCGCGTGTGTGTCCCATGCTTACACCCGAACGCAACGACACGCAATGTACATCACTCTGTGTCAGGTGAAGGTTGAGGGGTCAGGATTGCAAGGGGAACGTCACTGATTCGCTTCTGAGGTCATTTAAATGAAATGATTTTTAAAAAATTTTTGAAAAGTGCCTCAAGAGCTTAAAGAGAAATGTCATAGCTCTCTAGAACCCTACTCTATTGTATGTTACATAACACTGACAGACGAGCAAAACGAATGCACACTCATCTTCTAATCACATGAACACCTCTAAAATTGAGATGATTGTAAGGATGGTGTTGAAAGTGGGAACAAGATGTGTTCCTACACAATTTGTGTCGAGGTCAGCTGGAAAGATGCGTCACACTGCTCAACAAGCAAGAACACCATCATTATCATCTCTTTTATTACATTCTTTGTTTTATATTATTTTTAATCTTTGAATAATAATAAAAAGAGTCCATTTCATGGGGTTGGAGGGTGAATATTTTTTAATTACCTATGATGGTTTTGTTTTGTTGGGTTAGCGATTGTACAGAAAATCCTGTTTTGTTTTGGGGTTTTTTTTCTTGTTTTTTTTGTTCTAGTTATTAGCTTTCAGCATTTCTTCTCACAATTATACAGTAACATGAAGCAACAAGGTAATATAAAATGTAGAAGGATTGGTGAAGTAGATGTTAAGCACTGTCTCCCTTCACACTGAAGACTTGGGTGAAAATATTTAATTACACTGAGATATTTATTTCTTTTAAATGTACCCTAGACATATTTTGTAGCATAAAATTCTATTATGTATATGCAGTAGCTTATGGGAATTATTTGCTATTCCTATTGCCAGTGATGGTTTTTCTTTTTTTTTTAAATTATTACTATTAGTAGACATAATTTGTAGTTGCTCAATCTGTTTATCATCCTCTTTATCATCAAGTCCCTGATGATTTTTCATGTACTTCACTGAATGAGAATCATTATTCGGTAAACACTGAGATGAATCTTCTCTTTATCCTGCTCCTTCATCTCATGGCAATATTTGTACTGATTCAGAAATCATTCCATGGATGCGTCACGCTTTCACACTTGCGCTGTGTGCTCATGATATAAAAACGGCAACGATTCAAATGTTTTTAACCTTAAAGGCACGTATTCTCACCGTCATGATTAAAAGAAAACGTCCATTCTTCCCCGTCTCATAAAATATTTAGCATGTTCCTAATTGTAGACATTCATTAATCATGGAGAGATGTGAAGAGAGGTGGTCTGATCTCTCCTGTTAAAAAAAGAAGCCTTCTCGTAATTAAAACTGTTCAATCTTCCTTAAAAAAACATTCTGGATAATGAACGAGTTGGATGCTTTTGTTGTTCTCTGAAGGTTTGAGAGCTCAGGGTGCATTTCTCCATCTCCGACTTTCCCTGACATTTCACGACCTGAAATTACGCTAAGCAATAAAGTTTGCTCTTCTTTCTCCAGCCTCCTCACTACTAAATCTGCGTCATTGTTCACTTTTGGAAGGCTTATTTGCTATTTTTGTAACTGCATTTTCTTATGATGTTTTGCTTGTCTTTTTTGATAACTTTTATTCACGGGATTTGTTTTTTTTTCCCAAGGAGTTATTTGTATTGCTTTTCTGAGGACGTTGTCCCACCATTTTTTCGAGTACAAAGACCAAAAACGTGCAAATTTTCTGACCGCTATTTGATACCATGTTGAATGTCCAGTATGCTAGTTTGGGAATGTTGCTTAAATGAGCCTAAATATTATTGTATCATTTGACATTGCTCTTCTTTCTTGGTGAATTGTCTTATATGTAATGTAGGTGCATAGAATTAAATATTACTTCTTGGGTTTACTTCAGAGTAATAATTTCAAGCTGAACAAAATAAATTACACAAATATTGGCTTCTTCCCTGTTTTCTTATTGGTTTAGCTTTTGGTTTAAGCCACTTTTTTTCAAATTCTGTGTTTAAATCTTGTTCCATTGAATTTTCAGCATTCATCATTTCATGTTTTTAACATTCTTCTCCTTGCTGTTGCCTGGCATTATAAATCTCTTAACGCCAGGGGGCACTGTGAGCTAGTACACATTTGCAATGGCTTTTATATGGATCCTGAATCATGGTCAGCCAAATATACCAAGGACAGCAAATTACTTTATCATCCTTGAGTCATTATGTACTTGTATATTATATAATTTATAATTCCAGGGAGTTAGATCATTGTCTTCTTGAAGTTAATCAATATACTAGAAAGCAAAATTTTGCTAATTTTCACTATTCATTAGAAAAAGATTTAAAGTATGGATTTTTTTTTACACACTTGAGATGAAGTCAGAAGACCAGATTCTGCCACCCATGTATCTTGAAATTCTAGTACACAAGCACAAAACGAACACCTTCACTTTCTGTGTCATTTATGGTTCATCATCATGTATGTTCATCATGTGAAGTCTCAGTCTCAGGTTACAATTCCAAGACCATGTCTCTTTAGAGGCCTATTAAAAACTTTAAGGTGCGAAGCCTCAGAAGTGTGTTAATGATGAAATATAAGCCTGTTAATAGTGTGACAGAGGGATGGTCTGCTGAGCTCCACACCCCAGAGTTATTCTTACTGTGGGTGATGTACAGCACACTCTTCTCTTGATACACTGGCTCCTAAACTTAGAGACGTAAAGCATATGAAGCATATGAATTAAAAGCATTGATGTACTTTATACTGCAATAGAAATGCTGGGGAGTAAGTAAACCATTGCACTGAGCAGCGTTGCTGCACAGGTCTGAAAAGCCTGGATACATTGATCAAGTTAATATAGACTCAAGGTGCTGAGGTTGTAAATATATTATCTTTTGGGTTTTCTCTCCTTATTTTTTTTTTTTTTTTTTAAAAAGCTTGCAACTCACTTATGTTTTGCCGACTGAAGTTTCACAAGGGGGTCATGTTAGCACTCTACTATAGACTGCTGTATGGGAATGGGGCGCTTATGGACATTCTGTGGTAAAAAGCAAAATGAATGTGAACATCATATCAAAAATTGATGCAAAATGAACACCTGCGAAGTCAGTAAGTCCCATGTTACACCAGACAGTATCAACACATCATGCAGTGGCACCACACATAGTACGCTTCAATGGTAATGAATATGGCCTTTTACAGCAGGCATACAGTTGACGCGCACACGCAAAGGTTATTTTATTGCCTCATGGATGGCCGGAGTTGTGCAAAACAGCGACGAAAGTAGCATCTGTGTTTAGAACCGTGGGAAAGACAGCAACGCTCTTCAGGTGATTGAGAATGTCTGAGTGACGTCAGACTTTCAACAAGGACAACTACATAGAGAAGGATGTTCCAGTCGGGCTGCAGGGCATGGACCCCGTCATTACCAAGTCAAAGGCACATTTGAGAGTTCAGTGGTGCACTGGCCTACAGAGATGTGAAAAAAGTAATACAGTCCGATGAGTCATCCTTTAACATATTCTTGACAAGTGGGCGAAAACACATGTGGCACACAACTGAGAGAACAGTACAAGCTTAAATACTTGACCCCTGAACACTGAGGTGACTGTTATGCTGTAATTTACTGGCATGGTTGGTTCCACGTGTCCCCTTAGAGAGAAGGTCAGTGCAAATCAATACAAAGTTCTTCTGACCAATTCTATTTATTCTGTTATAAAACATTTCTGTCCTGATGGATGTGGTTTTCTCCAGGATGACCCCACCCCCACCCACAGGGCATGAGAGCTCACTGAATTCTTTGATGAGTATGAAAATGATGTAAATCAGTGATCACCAACCCTGTTCCTGGAAATGTAACTCCCTGAAGACTTCAGCTCCAACCATAATTGTACCCACCTGACCCTCTAATCATTGCCTTGTCTTAAGGCTTAGGTTGGTGGGTTGGTGATGACTAAAGTAAATGATATGGCCTTCACAGTCACCAGATCTCAATTCAGTCGAACACCTATGGGAGTGATATGTTCGTGTGTGCTCTCCAACATCATCATCATCCTCCAAACACCAATAATGGTTGTAATGCCTGATGACTTGTAGAAGTCATCTGTGCCAAGGTGCGTTAGAGTTATTCTGGTGGCATGTGGTGGCCCAACACCTTACCAACACATGGTGCAGTGTACTTCCGTAGCATTTGTAAACATAGTAGACATTTCAAGAGAAGCCAGACCTTTGAAATAAAGTGATTCTGAAGCTGTAGGAGGCAAAACCCATCGATATCCAAAATGGCTACTCAATGGCTTATGACACTCATTCCTTGTGATTCAAAAGTTCCTTTAGTTTTGTCACGTCATTGATCCAGTAGCACAAATCATTAACGTCATGTTCATTTCTGTCACCACTGAAAAGGAGAAATCCTTCATTGTGCTGGTAGGAAGGTGCTCAGCAAAATGATCACCCAATCCCCTGCTTGGTTCCTTGATGTACAGCTGATTGGGTGTCTTAAAGGAGATGTAATAAATAACTCCTGTGGTGATGAAGAGTGATGGGTGAGAAATCTTCACCCATCCTTTGCAGGACCTGTGATTTTTGTGGCTGTTTCAAACAATTTAATAAAAAATGAACACAGCCTCTGAATTCACAGGACTTCACAGTGTCACCAAAAATCACTCAACCTCCATGTTTTGAGTCTTTCTTGAAGTCTGTCACAGCCCAACATGTAAACAAGGGGAAACGTGTCTTTCAACTTAAAACATGAACAACAAATATAAGATTTTCCAAGCATTGCATTTAGTGTGTCAATTTGAGGTTATGTCACTCAGCATGAGCTGACCTTAGCACCATGCCATCGTAGGAGGGCAAATTGCTCCAATAAGTCATTATTCATCATAGCTCATTGAATATGGAACAATTCATTTACTGCGGTCTCTGACTGACACATACTTTAATGCCCTGCATGCCTGGGCCGTGTTTCAGACACCTGATTCTCCCCAGCCCTGCACCAGTGCACTCATGGTGGAATTCCAGACACGTCCTGTCATGCTGCTCATGCTTGTCTATAAACTGTGTCCATGGACACATCCACTTTGGCTTTCTACAGGCTTTGTTAAGTTAATAGTCAGAGCAGGTTGAAACTATGTTGTTGTTCTTGTGACGCCAACATGATGTTTGCATAAAAAGAGGGTGTGTGCTATAAAGAAAAACTCTATAATGCTATAACTGTAATTTTTGACATCAGATTAATTTAATTTAGTAGAAGGGTTTATGTTGATGTTAATTGTCAACATGTAAAGATTACTGAGGATAATTTCCGATTGCAGTGGCAGCTGGTTTTAATGGACTGTCAGGGGAAAACCCCCCGTCTTTCAAAAATAAAAAGACATGTAAAGTTTATTTTTGGAGATCACATCGGATTATTTCCTTCTAACAAATGACTTAAGGCTGATTATATTGCATTTTTGTGGAACCAAGCGCTATAGCATAATCATTGGTCATGAGGAAAATCATTATGAAGGCCACAGATGATTATGAAGAAGTGAGGCTGGGGCTGATTTCTTTCTAGCCTAGTCATACAATCTATCAGTGACCAAATGAAACCCTGTCTAGATCTGATCACCATTTGGGCTGATATTTTTCACATCCATAACACCTCATCAGCAGTGATTGAAAATGTGGACGTGAAATACAGTCATGGTGTAAAGAACACAAACTAGGTGGATTACATACCTGATCATCTTTTTTTTTTTTTTTTTTTTTTTCTTTACACAAAATGCCTTTGGAGGAGTAAATAAAGCACATATTGTTCAAAATACAAATGACACAAATGGACAGGACAGAATTGTAACTTTTCTGTTACAGTATTTACAGTATTTGGTATTTGGGGGCAATTGTCTTAAATTCTGTCTTTAAATGTATATGTAATAATTTTCTGAGCTATTAATGGATATTAGATTTTAGCCTCCAATCAACTAGCCAAACTAAATACACATCAAGGTGGGAGCTTTTATTGAGCATGAATCAAAATGTGTGTTTTTTATTAAATTACATTACAACACATTTCAAGGTGCAAGAGATAAAACACCACATTAAAACAGTGAAGATTATGATGATAACCATTCATATCTTTACTTCAAACAAATGACACAAAATGAAATGAAATAAATACCAGCCACAAGCAACAAACCTCAATGAATGAAATGGTGAAAGAATGCATTTCCGGTCGACATATTACATACAATCTTTGGGCATGTGCTGAAAGTTGAGTGAACATGCAAAAACACAATGAACTCTTTCTGCTCTGTGCTGTAACCTCTGACATGTCCTGAGCTCAGCGGGAAGCCTGGAGGGGTAACTGAGTCCCCACCGTGTCCAAACTCATAAATCTGAGCATCTCACTTCTTTGTTTCCTGCTTGGCAATTTGAGCTGTAAAGCGTAGGCAGACAAGATGAGAAAACGATGTTTATTCGAATGAAAAAGCTGCCAGTTCGGTGTTTGTAATGTATTAAGATTTAATTAAAATGAATAATTTCTGATGGTTAATAAACGAGAGGGTTAAAAAACGGAAACAAGAAGCATTTGGTCTGAGTTAAAACACAAAGTGTGGCATTTTAGAAATCAAATATTTCAATACCAAAACGTCAAATATAAACTTACCTGTGATGGCCACAAATATTAATATAGATATAAAAATATATACAAGTAAAGGTAAAATAAAACTACTAGTGATCTATCATGTGTAAAGGGATCTAATTATACAGACTTTTTAGCAAAACCAATACAGGGTAAAAGGTAGCCGTATAATGGTAGTGATCTTACCTCCAAAATAATTCAGACAGAGCAAACCTGAGTTTATTCGCGAGCTGGGGGAGTCAGTAGCAACGGGTGAAGAGAAACAGGAAACAGCAAGGAGGAAGGATTAATGCGAGACACACATTTGGACTTATGGATCTCTCTGGAAAGGGATCCATTCTGGACCTTTGGAATGTGTACAGAGTAAGGGTTTTTTCAACTCTCAGGACAAACTGCTCTGCAAAGATTGATGTTTATTTCCCACGTCTAGCCAAAGTCCTTATAGTAAAATCTCTCCACTCTGCGGCCATCTTGGCTATGATACACAGTTACTTCCAGTTTATACATGATCAGGATCTTATGTACATGAATAGTGAGAGACCAAAAGTGGAATACCAAGACGACATTTTAAGCACAGATTGGAAGATTCTTTTAAAATCGACAAACCTAGTGTACATAATATGGGAATAATGCCCAAAAATCATGTGTTTAAATGCAAGTCAAATGTGGATGGCTTTATAAACACTTTTGATGGAAAAATGAATAAAGAACAATAATGCCATTTTGTATTTAAAACATGACTGACAACTGAAATTATTGTTTACTGTTTTATGAGTGGGAGAAGTGTGTGGAGAAAGAAAACTTTTTCAACACCCTGTATCCTGTATCTGTGTATGTCACTGTAAGAATTTGGTAGGCCTTTGTTTTTTCTAGTAATGCCTGTACCACCAAGGTGATTTCAAGCAGTGGCCTGAAAATCTGCAAGGCAGTGTGTCCCGAAAACAGGAGCTGAGAAACACAGCACTCAGATACACTCTTAGGTTCAGGTTTAAAAAGTTAATCATACAAAAAAAACAAGGACATTTCTGATATATGCCAGAATACTTCAAGTTTCGCTGATATGTATTGATACAAATTCTAATGCAATCTGCTCAGACCCAGTGTATGCCTATTCATCCTATGGATTTTATTATTAATATTTCTGAACTCAATAAATATCAAGGAAAATATCAAGGAATTCCTTTCTGCTTTAAGGTCTGCCTTGTTGAAAATTCAGAGTAGCCAACAATACATCTTGCATTAGTATTTGTATAATAATGAAACCTCAGATTCTGCTTTTATGTCAGCATATATCTATACATACAATGCACAGTAATATGAGTAAATATAGAAAGGCATATTATTCATGTATGATAGCACAGTGTCACTCATATATGGCCTGATATTTAAATGAATGTTATACAGTACAATGAAACAAGAAGCAGACAGAAATATCATGTAATTATTCGACCGCAAATGTCCAAATAACAAGCCAATCGCTTTGCTTGTGTCAGCCTACATGTGTTATTTACTTTGGAATATGAATTAAAAACTCAAGGGTGATGTGTGAGGTACTTACGGCGAACCTCCAGCTTGCACTCCACAATGTCCTCTCCACTGGCGTTAACGGCTTTACACGTGTACACACCTCCATCGAATGGACACGGCTTCCTGATCTCTAGTGTCAAAATGCCCTGCTTGCTGAGCATGCGGTATTTGGCTTCGTTTGTGATGTCCATCTTGTTCTTGTACCATGTTATTTTGGGCTGTGTATTGAAATGGACGGTAAGATTCAAGGAAATTGGTAGCAATGCTGGAATGATCAGGGCTTTTACTGTAGAAACAGGCAGAACGTTGCTTCCACTTATTCTAGGAAAGAGTATTGCTTCTGTATACAGGCGAAACAATGATGCGTTGAACTTTTTTGATCTTTTGTGTCAGATGCTTACCTTAGGGATGCCTCGTACAGCACAGCTGAGAGTGGTGTTGTACCCTGCGATAACCGAGCGGTTCATCAGTGGGTGTGTGAACTTGGGGGCCTCTGAGAAGTCATGATCTTTGTAGGTGGGTGGCTTGTACTCAATGCCTTAGGTTAGAACAAAATGTCAGAGTAAAATCAAGATGTCTGTGATGATTCAGTACAAAACTAATATTGATTAACATGAATAAATATTTGTAGACTATATTAAAAAGAGTAGTCTAATAAAAAGAATTGATGCATCCACATAGTGGGATAAATGTTGCGTGTGTACATTCAGCTCCTCTCACCTGTTTTCTGGATGTATGCGCTGTCCTTAGAGTTGCACGGCTCCGGACTCGGGCCCACCATGTTCACAGCAAACACTCGGAATATGTACTCGTTCCCCATGATTAGGTCAGACACCACGCAGTGAGTGCGCCGATACTGCTCATAGACCGTGTACCATTCCTGCCAAAGAAATACACGTACAGTTGAGTGCAAATGTTTGCACACCCTGTTTTCTGGGTGATAAGATGACTAAACTACAAAAAGAGAATTTCATTAAACAGAATATCTCAGAATATACAGTATATGTAATAGATTATTAAACTCATTTTCGGAAGTATTTACTAATTTCAAGCTTGGCAGATATTTTCTAGTAAAAGAAGCAAAATCTTGTGTGCATGTGTAAAAACATTCAAGAACAGGCTGATTAATCCATCCATCCATCCATCCATTCATTATCTATACCGCTTTATCCGTCTGGGTCGCGGGGAAGCTGGAGCCAATCCCAGCATCTTC
>JAQMYM010000023.1:6269114-6287832 GCA_030014255.1 Parauchenoglanis ngamensis
CATGCAGATTAGGTCAACTGGCTACTCTAAATTGCCCATAGGTGTGAATGTGAGCATGTGTGGCTGTTTGTCTGTGTCAGCCCTGTGGTGGACTGGTGACCTGCCCAGGGTGTACCCCGCCTCTCACCCGAAGATGCTGGGATTGGCTCCAGCCTCCCAAATGGATAAAGTGGTATAGATAATGGATGAATGGAATAATTTTTCAAACTAGATGGTGTCAGGTCAGCACCAGAAAAGTCACGCCAAGCGGTGCTTCCGGTATACGTTACCCATCAGCCCCTGCACGTCACATGGACCGATCACGTGTCCCTGATCACTAGCACTTGTTTCTAGTAGTGGTTAATTTTGCACATGATTTAAGTTATGGTTTTTGTAAGGTTATTGTTCAATCTTCTGTTAAAATTACGCCACATTATGCTTTACTCATGTTCACAACTCTTGTTCTCAAAGTGATAGTTTTGTTATTGTTTGTTTAAATAAAATAAATTTCTGTGTTTTAGATTGTTTTGTTGAAACAGATTGTTTTTTTAAAGCTTCCTGGACAAAAAGTGGAAAATGTTCAGTCCGTTCCTTTCATATAAATGCCCATAAACTTACACATTTAAGAGAAGTTGCTAAAGTGTAATTGGTCTACAAAACTCTTTTTTTTTTTTGGTCTGGCCCTCTTGACATTGTACTAAGTGTTACCGTGACCTAAAATACATTTGACATTCCTGCTATAGCTAGACTAGGTATCGAAAATTAACCAGAACAAAGTAGATCAAAAGACTGTAATTGGAAATGAAAAAAAAATAATAATGATAATAATAATAAATTGGTGGGCTCCAGTATATATTGAAATAACATATTGAAAGCAAAGTAAAGCTCTATTATACCTAAAGCTTACTGTAGATTACTAAATTTAAATTTCCAGTAATATTTGGTTGTTGGATTTAATTATTCAAAGTAATCTAAATAGAAAACAGCTTAATGTATATTTTTAGAGTGGAAATTTGCTCTACACTGTACATTTACTAAAGCATATAAGAGAAATAAAGCACTCTGTTGCTTAGTAACTAAGCTACCAAAGCTGAATAGAGAATTAAAAGTCTTTGCTATATGGATTTACTAGGACTTGTCACCAGGATGTTTTTCAATCCTTTACTCTTCCAGTAGTCAGTCAGAGAACAAGGGCATGGAAACTATTAAGGCACTAAAATCCAGAGGTCCATGTCTGGTACATCGAACATTATCTTACAGCCAGCCTCTGTGGCCTTCAGCTGCCCATTGAACTTGATCATAACTGCCATTGTATGAATAAGCACAAGTTAAACTTGAGCTAGTGTTGATAAATACCTTTCGAAGATATGGATGCTGTTAGGGACATGCTGCATTCAGGACAGAAATAGTCTACATGTGGCATTGCCCTGTCAGGTTCAGGTGTTGTGACAAAATTGTAGAATGCTGGAGGATGGATTCCTGAGGATCAACTCAAAAAATAATAAAGAGCCTTTGAACAATTGAAAGGTTTGTTGTTAACCTGCGAAATCTAGAAAAAGTATGATATGATAGGCATCCCTTTTCAGATGTTGAATAGTATGCAAATTCAGAAAATATTTTTGGAATATAATCTTGCCAAAGAAATATAGACTCAAGTCACTAATAAATTCTAAATCTGAATATACATTACCATGATACATTCATATTCTCTTATTCTCCACAGTAATACACCCTCTTTAATGAATATTACATTTGTTTTTCTTCAGTTACTAACTGCCTTTAAACCAGAACATAGACTTGTCTTGATAAGGTCAGGAAAGAGCATGAATCCTGTATTTGGTAATGTTCCTGAGCTCCACACTGGAATTTAAATACAAAATTCATCTTTAAAACCAAACCCACATTTACTACTGAATTACCAGGTATTTTTTTAAGTATACAGTATACAAGATAAAAAATACAATACTGATGTCCAACGAAGACAAAGAGCACCCAAATTAGCCTTTGTTCTTAGTGATGAATCTTTGAGTTATAGCTTTTCTGTTCATTACAACAGGTGATACGATGTTAGCAATGAAATCATAAATGCTAAAAATGCATTTGTAATCTAACCCTATTGCACATATACAAGCATTCTTCTATTAAATACACCCCTCTACACACACACACATTTTTTCCATTTGTATATTTTGAAGGAAGTCATTTTGATTTACACTGGCTAGTGAAGACTAGTTGGCAACAAAGTATTCAAAGCCAATATGAAAATTTATCCTGGTCTAAACAAGATCAGGATAAAAAATCAGAACAATTTCTGTAGAAATACCAAATTCTCTGTAAACCCAAGGCATACATTCACTAGTTTTCCAAAAGGACAAGCAGAATTAAAATAAGATGCCTACTGCCAACAGGTTCTGGCTCTGATTCAGGTTCAGGTTGGGGGGAAGGTTCCTCAGCTGGGGATGCTCCCTCCTCTCCTGAAGATGCTCTCTCTCTTGACACTGCTTCTTGATCTGCACAAAGTGTAGGAGCTTCTCCTTCTGCAGGAACAGGTTCCTCAGTTAGAAGAACAGCTGCTTCAGTGGCTGTACCTTCTGGAGGAGGTGCTATTAACTCACGTTCTTTGCCTTCTGCAGGAGGGTCACCAGCGGAGTCTGCTGGAGCATCTGCTGGTGCCTCGTTGGCCAACTTTTTCTCTGAGGTTTTTGGAAGCATAGGCTTGGTCATCCTGCCAATGGGTCACTTCTGCACTTCACTCTGGTGTAACGTCCCTTGAGGTTTTTGTAAATATTCTCTTGTCTGGTCTGTGAGCCCGGCTGCCTTTTGTTCAGGCCTTTCCCTGTCATCTGCTGTACTCCTCTCCTGTCCTGTCCTGTCCGCAGGGTGTTGTGATCAGAATTGTTGACGGCAACAATGCAGCTAAGCTGTGCGTCCTCCCCCTCCTCTCTGCAGTCTAGCCATTGTGCACCATATGCCTGGACATAACCTTATGCTAACATGCAATTATTTATAGAAGGGTGCCAAAAATAATTTCCGAATCTGCTGTATTGTGCTGGACATCACGTAGTACTGATAACTTTTCTGACCCTTTGCACCATATAAAGTAAAGGGACAATGAGGCAATAAAATTGCTACCACATAAAGATAAATTAAGTCTTTTAGGTTTGGGTAGATATCCTGTAAAAGGCTCTTTTTTTAGGCATTGAACACCCACTCTCAAAAGAGATGACAGAGCCTTGAAACACTGGTGTGATGACATGTAGCTGAGTGGCTCCAGGTGGCTAGAATAGAGCAGCATCCCTAAATTGGCAAGCAGATGAAAGAAAGGTCTCCTTGACACTAACATGCTTGACACAACCTCATGCATACAAACCCTCCCTCCAGCATTCTGCTAAATCAGCATTCCCATTTCACATGGAACGATGGGTCATTTATCATTCTTCGAGGGTTTTCCTGATCTTCTGCCTGGCTTAACATGCCCAAATTTTGGCATAAATCATTCTCCAATGTTTTTTCAACATAATCTCTAAGCTCTATTGCAGCTGTAGTACTTATGTAATTACCCCAGGCAATAATTTCAACATTTCCTTGTACTGAGAAACAAACATATAAACCCACTTACCTGAAAGTCACTTATATAAATGTTTATGTGAAAAAATTTTTTTAAAGGCTTCTATAAATTTTTCAGTTAAAATATTTGTAAATTAAGCTCTAGACCTTTAGAATTTTAAAGATGCTTTTAGAGTTGTGGCTACCTTTTCAGAGGGAATCTTTTGTGGTTATAGTTTTAAATAAACATGGAAGTGCTACAGATTCAGATTCTGCATAAACTTACAACAAAACCTTAGAAACAGTGTAAATTAACCAAAATTACTTTTTACCATTTTGCTCCAGCATTGGCTATCGCAATAAAACTAAGCACAGCTCATATGAGACATTCCCTCATACAACTCTGTTCACTTAAAACAAATCACTTATGTTGCTTGTGTCTTATGTATACCATACATATATCAGGGTTACTTTTGTTATTTTTAATACTGTAGCATTTGCATAGTGACCCAAGTAATGAATGGTCACCTATCACCTGTCTCAACTGTTATTGTGAAAGTATTGACTGCCCCAACATCTACCCTTAAACTGCCATTCCAAGTGAGTTCCTGGTTCAGTATCTCAGTACAGAGGTACATGTAAAGATCGTTTTGTGCTTAATCACATAGAAATACAGATAGGTTTGATAAAGTTATGAGTATTCCATTATGACTTACTTTCCTTGAGTTCCTTGGTTTTAATACAAACCATTTGGAACTGTAGAGATAAAATTATATTGGGTTTATGTCTCTGTCAGTTTTTTTTTTTAGCCAAGTCACTTCAGTGTGTAACCAGAAACAAAAATTCCATAAATTATTCATCCTAAAAAAAACAATCAACCCATTTATGTGTACCAATTATATTACTGTTTATAGAAACCAAAGTCAAGACTAATCAAGCAATCAGGAGTATGTCAGCACAGTAGTGGCGCACTGATTAAAGCTTTGGGCTACTGATCAATATGTAGTGATCTGAGTTGTTGAATATATAACCCATCATTCCAGCACCACCAAGCTAACAGCATTAACCTTTAACTGCTCCACTGTTGTTTTAGATTAAAGCATCAGTCAAATGGAAATGAAACTTACCAATAGGCACAAAAGGCTGGGAGGCAGGACTGGGCCGTGACATGCCAATACTGTTCACAGCGTAGACCCTCATCTCATAAGCCATCCCCTCAATCATCCTCTTAGCTTCATATGTGGTGTCCTTATAGGGGTCAAAGTTCAGCCGCATCCACCTGTAGCTCTTTTTCTTCTTCCTCTCCAGGACATAGCCTTAGACAACATAGAGTCTTTGGTAAGCTTTTCATGTGTTCTTCTTTAAGGCCTAAATTCTGGGATTGCATGCTTTCTATTTGAGCTGCATTTACCCAAAATTGGCTGGCCACCATCAAACAGTGGAGGGTCCCACTGGACTACACACGAGTCCTCCCCAACGCTGAGGATTCTGGGAGCCTGAGGTGGATCTGGCACATCTGGGCAAATTTTAAAAAGTCAAAACTACTACTCATGTGCTGCGAACATCAGTAGCCATATTCTTATAATGAAATGCCAACACACAGAAAGAGGGGCTAGACAGTAACTAAACCTTCAGAGCCACGATCAACACCTACACTCTTAAGGAAAAGGGTTACTCAATAGAAATGAGTTCTATTTAGAAGCTTTTCAGAAATGTAATATACCATCTGGTATATGGTTATGGTTCTACATAAAACCTTTAACAGTTATTTTAGGGGACAAACACTTTAGGGCGCCAGATGGAGCCTTTTTTTTTTCAACATTCCCTTGTATGAATGAACTACTACGCTAAAACAGTGTATATAAAATGGTTAAAATTCAGAGCCAGAAGGAAAGAAGACACTTTAGTTTCTGTGGTTGGGTAAAAGGGGAGCCGAGGTGACCTGATAGCTAATTCTCATTGGAACTTTGGTAGGACTGATGTCACTTGTACCCTATACAAGCCCACCCAACTTGAAACTGCCATAAAAAAACAGCAAAAAAAAAAAAGAATGGATAATTGAATGTATAGTTCTTTGCCTCCTAAATAGGATTAAATTGGGAATCTTCTCTAATACGGAAACTTTCAGTTGTAGCAATTTTATAGGCCAAGAATCAACCCATAATACTGTCATCTTTTAATGTTATTAGGCAATGATTAAACATAGGGGTTTGTACATGGTACAGGTAGTATGTTTAAATATCTTACCAACAACTTTCACATGAATATCAGCGGTATCCTCCCCTGCCGGGTTCCGCACAATAACAGAGTACACGCCTTCATCCTGACGCTCCGCCCCCTCAATAGTCAAGATGCAGTGTCCCCTTGCGCTCTCCACATGGACACGTCCACTTGCATCTGTCAAGACCTGATTAACCAATCACAGTATTCACCAATCAGAATTTGTTAGTGTAAAATAACAGCAAGAATCTTGTCCCAAGAACCTTCACCGAGCACAGTTCCAACGTCCGCACCAAACAACATTCAGTCAAGATGCAAAACCAGAGACTGGATGAGACATTAAGATCAAGATGGAATACAGTATGTCTATGTCTATGTCCATACTATATTCATTTCTTACCTTCTGTGTTTGCATGGTGTCACCGAAGGTTTTCCATAAACAAGTATATGAAGCATGCACTCACCTGGAGCAGTCAGTTTGCTTCAGTGCATAGAACACTAATGCAATTCATGTGAACACAATGCCGTTAAAAAAAATACTGCCCTAAAGCTTTAATGTCAAGTAGAAATATTGAACTGAATACTGAACTGAAGAAGCAATTTGTTTTGATGGGTTATTATTAGGTATTAGATGATAATTACACTGTTTCAAATAAAATGGTTTCAAACCAAGACAATAAAGTCATGGGGCATCACAGGAAATTTTGGTGGAGAAACATTTAGCAAATAAAAAGCTATATAATAAAATATATGTGAAGTGATTTCACAGAAAGTCTTAACCATATTATCATTCTGTTATGCCTCATGTGTAGTAGGTATGACCATAAATGTATAGGACTTGGACCAAGACAGTATCACAATGCAGTGGCTGTGGCAAAAAAAAGACAATAAAGACAAAGGTCAGAAGACACTCTCAGAGCAGCGGCGGCATAGGACAACGAAAGTGCACATAATAACAAGAGATTGTGGTCGCGTTATTGTTTTAAAGGCCAATAACTCACTTCACCATCCTTCAAAGTCCAGATGAAGGCTGGTTCCCCTTTCCCTTCTCCCAGTGGGTTTTTAGATTTATCCTACACAAGCAAAGCAGAAGCCGTGAGTCCATGGTTAAGATGTTAGTGTTAATACTAAGAGGTGACAGGTCCAGATTTCATCCTGCTCCTGCTTCCTGCTCCAATACAAACCTTTCTGAACGTGAATGTCTGTGACATATCAGAAAGTGGTTAAGGAAAACTCTACCCAAAACTTACCTGTGTGAGCTTAAGAGTTTAGATCAAAAGCTCTCATGATGGGACTCCTGTCTCAGTGCTAAAGGGAAATGTTTAGGATTAGAGTGTAGTGGTATTTGTTAATGGCCAATTTAGTTGACTCCTGGGCCAATGAAATGACGTGCATTATTTGTGCATATCTTCATACTTTCCTATATGATACCATAATAAATACATGGGAGGTATCGTTTTAATCTACAGTATGTCCAGTATCTAAACACATTTTTAATGTATCAAAAGGAATTAAATTTTTTTGCCCCCACTGTATCTAAAGATGCCAGACTATCCAATTATACATGCAGCTTAACTATTAAAAAGCGTAAGCTAATGATCTAAAATTCTCAAGAAAATAGTTCAGCAGGGTTTTATTTGAAACCTTCAAAGCCATAACATGTTGCAAAATAGGGCCATTTTAAAAGTATTCAACTCACCGGGAAAAAGTTTGATTTTCTCAAACATGTTCTTTTAAGACAGAGTGCACAGGGTATTGCAACAGTGTTGAACAGAAATTCATTTTTTGAGTCATGGTTAGGCTGGTTGAGATCCAGCTGAAACATCAAGTAGCACGACCAGTATGTGAAATAGGGTGGCTAGAACAGCTGGTTTAACAATTAAAATGGGCAATTTGAAGCTTTGTTAATATTAACTACATATTATTTATTAATAGGTTTGTTAAAGGCATGGTACCTTTTTCTTGAATAGAAATGAATGTGACCTAACAGAATCCTGTATAGGATATCTCATGTCCAATAATGGCCAGTTGACATGAAATTACATTATAATTCAGCCGATCATGATACTACCATACACAATCAGTATCCAAATATCTTGCAATGTACAGTATGTTAATAATAGTATCCCACTCACCTTATCTGACTTGGTCCAAACCACTGTGGGGGCAGGGTCTCCAGTGATTGGCACATCGAGTCGCAGCTTGTTTCCAGCCACAACCAAAATAGTAGATTCAGCAGTTTGGCCAAAGCAGTCCAAATGGATCTTGGGGGGATCTGCATATGGGGATAGTGGAAGAAAGCACCTCTCACTCAAACTCCTATTCAGCCTTTAATGTAGGCAACATGCATCAATGAATTAAAGTGGGAGCTCATCTATGTTGTGATTAGCTTCAAGAGTCTGATTCTTACATATATGCTTCATAGGAGACAAATAGTTCTAGTTAAAAAAAAAAGGTGTACTTCATACGCAGTTAAATTAATCCGGAGTATTAAAGAAATGATTTTTTTAACATGCCACTTTTACACTAATACAAAATGTAGTCCATTAGCTTGGACATTTGTTGCTTTAGTTTTGCATTGGATCTACATGGCTAATATAGCTAACAAGTAACAAGTCTGTTGAAATTGTGTTCACATTTACAAATTTTACTTCATAGAGGAGCTATATTATTATCTCCATAACTTCCAGATTTTCCATACAACTCCATCTTCATACTTTGGAAAGCATAGCTAGAGGGCTGAATTATACCAAATTGTGTTTAGGAAAATGTTATTTCATTGGTTCAAGATGGCTGCCTTTGTAAAATTACAGCTATTAGTTTTATGAAGTCTGGTTCATGTTTATAGATTTCAGTAAGTCATAATGTGGCCTAATCTTCTTCACCAAATCTGTTTGATATCACTGAAGAAGTGTATGTAGTTTGAGGTACATATTAAAATGAAAACTTTTGAGTGGGACAGACTTCCGTTACTTAGCTACATTAACCTTATAGCTTCAAGAGCAAAAGTAATGACAACTTTGAACATCATATAGGTGTATATGTATAAGTATAAGTGGAAAATTGGGCAATTTGCCAAACTATTTATCTCAACATAAGTGCCCTACGTACTAACTGGCAAAGGTTCTACACTGATTCTCTACTGTGAGATCTTTTTATTCTCACCTTGACGAGGGACAAAGTCGATCTTGACCTCTGAAAACATAAATGAAAATAATAAATGGATATGTCATATTGTTATCCAGGCTGAAGAATAATGGAGTCATTGACTAAGGAATATGAGACTTGTGTACCCAAGAAGTTCAGTTTGGCAGAAAGGTTAAAAGCGTAGCCCTCAGGGATAAAGGTGTAGTCGCCTTCATCCTCTGGACGCACATCATCGATAGTGAGCTTGTGAATTCTGGCAAGACAGAGAGTATCATACATCTTTTATATTTCAAATCCAGACCTGATGAACCAGAGTTCAGCACATTTTAGAGAATTCCATGCTCTACTGAACCACATGTCTCTAAGAAGGAAACCTCTACAGTTGTTCAAATGCAATGAACTTTCTCAGCCTTACCGGCCAATGTGCGTGATGTGGGTTCTAGCATCAGGCTTCACCTCCACTCCATTTTTGTACCAGGCTCCTTTGACGTTCTCATCAGACACCTCACACTTGAACATTGCCTCTTCCTTAGCTTTTACTGTTAGGTCAGCAATGCTCTGATATACCTCCAGTTGCTTCTCTAAATGCCAAAGAGCAAACAGCACAGACATTTAAAGGAAAAATCAAGTGTGGTTATACAGAATACCTGAAAAAGAATTAACATGGGACTGAAAAAAATCCAGTAGCCAAAATTCTTCAATAAACTGTTGCATTTGTGTGAAGAAAATGAGTAAAATTTAAAGAATAATCAGAAGCACTGACAGGAGTCAGTGGGAGAAATTGTTAAATAAAATATCAGCAATTGAAATTGTACACTGGTAATTGGTATTAATTCAATAATTATTTGCCATGGAATATCAGTAAACACTGAAGAACGCTAATTGATGAGTGTTAATAGCTCTGAAAACAAACTGCCTTACTGGAAATACTCTAGCTAGCTATTGTGATGCAAATTGGCAAAGCAAATATAAAATCTGTAATTTGTTTTTGATTAAGGAAGATAATGTGTTCAATCAGGAATGAATTACACATTCATCTTTGTTCGCATTGTCACACCTTTTAGAATTTAAGAACTGCCTAAATTTAACAAAGTATGCAAAATAGTAACCTTATGTCTTTAAAATATAATGGTTGTAAAGCACCCAGTCTGATAAAAAGTAGAGAATGAGTGCCTTTTTTTACTCTCTATCTCTGAATACATCAATTTTATAATAATATTATAAGCATTCTGATGTGCACAATTGGAAAAAAGTGAAATAATCACAAAGTAGTACTATGTTGCTTGCTGTAGCAGACACACATCCAGAGCTCATCAGTTAGAGGTGGTATAATTAAAGGAGAGTTACTGGGGAGCGATGATCCTCCTGGCAGAAGTTCAGTGGCGCTGGACAGCTGCTCATGTTTGGCACCTTCCCTGTTTGATTAAGTGGTCAAGACTGGCAAGAGATGCGGATAGGGTTGCTTTGAAAAAATCAGAGTGTCCGGATGGAATTAAGAGAGATTTAAGGACAGTGTATTGTCTCAACTCCTGGAGTTTCCAGTAGCACCAGAGCATGAAGGTTACTGAGGGTTGAGCTTTCATTTTCTTATACTTCCAGTTGTTGTTGTTACAGATCAAGAGCCAAATAGAAAGTAAGGCTGTAAAGGTGAGAGTAAAGAACATCAGCTGATTCAAATCTGTCTGAGAAACAGGCCAGGGTAAGAATTAGGTTATGGAGAGGAAGAAGGAAAGAAACAGAATCACCTGCTCAGTTAAAATATATGGCCCTTGCAGTCTAACAATAGCTGGCATCTGTGCATTGTGCACACTGAAGCCATGTGCTATGGGCCTGTCAACCATGTTTACCAGGCTGACAAACAGAAGTGATTTTTGAGCGACAGGACCACAAAGAGGGGGGGGTATAAAGGAGATAGCGTGGAGTGAAGAATGCCCAGTGGAATTCTGGAGGTTTATTTTGGACTACAGTTCTGTCTGCTGATTGATCGACACGTGGCTTGTCATGCGTTGGCTATGACTGACAAATGTCTTTAAATCAGCCTTTAAAAGCCAAAGAGTTCAGAATAAGAGAGATATCCATCATGATACATTAACTTTCACCAATTTTACCACTTTTAAAGAGGAGCTTGCTTTCATGTAAATCTGTTTTACCTACAAACCTACAGAACTAATATGTAGAGAATTTAGCAGAAAGAAACACATGGTAAACTAAAGCACTCACCCTGCACCAAGAGTTCAGCAAGAGACTGCCCTCCATTGGTCTTCACTTGGTAGTGGCCACCATCCTCCTTGGTGACATCGTTGATGATGAGTGTGTGTTTGCAGCCATCTTTCTTGAAGCGATACTTGAAGGATTCATCTCGAGTAAGCTCCACTCCATCTTTTTCCCTGAAAATTTGAAAAGTGGTTATAAAACTGGCTCAATTTTTTTCTAACCATTTATTATTTTTTCAAGCCTGTTTGCTTGATTATAATGTTTAGCAAGGTATAGACATGCTAGAGCTTCAAGTTGAAAGATATTGTACTTGAAATGAAATGGTACACTGCATTCCAAACCAAAGCTTGTTAAACTAAGCTATAAATAGTTCTTTAAAGCCCAAGACATTTTGATATTGTTACCTTCTGATGTCTACACATGCACATTGTACACGTAAAGAATGACATTGATGGATGATCATAAACCCTCATCACACCTCATCCTGTGAAAATTATTCAAACTTTAATTTAGTAGTTCTTCTGAACTAATAGCATTTTTATGGTGTTGGCATTGTCAAATAAAAGGTCTCATGAATGGTGTGATGAGATTGAAGCAACTTTGATCATTCTTTATTTACTATCCGATGTTTCTGTTCATGCAGATTACTCTATAGTGGTAAGAAACATTTGATCAGACTGTCTAGCTCCAGAAATGTGTCCTCTGTGACAGATTAAAGGCAGTCGCCATGAACCAATGGTGACTTTTTCATTTTGGTTGAAGGACACTGCAGAGCTGCTAAAAGGCTGGCATGACCTTTTCAGAGGGCTGATAATTTAGAGCTGCTGGGTGATATACAGCCTTGGATCCAGATCAGGTGAAGCCACAGCTCATTCACTCACTCATTCTCTCTCTCTCACACACACACACACACACACACACACACACACACACACAAACACACACACACACACACACACACGCTACTCCACCACCCTCTCTATCCGTCAGCCAGGCTGAGTCAGCCAAAGCCTGGCAGCTGCTCTGCTCAACAAAGGACATGCATGCCATCTTCTGGACATCTGGGGAATCTTGCACATCCGAGACAGACATGCTTCTGCAACAAAATCATTCTTTTCTTATCTCTTGTCCCACATACTCTTTAATCTGTTTCACCAATTGTCCTCTTTGTGTTTAGGCGTCATTTGTTTGTCATGGTGGTCGAATGTAGGAATGTAAAAACATCTTTACTGATTTAGATGTATTTCGCAGGGATTATGTTCAAAGCTCATAAATAAGAATCTTACCACTTGACATGAGCTCCTTCCTCAGAGACCTCACACTCAAATTCTACTCTGTCTCCCTTCATTGTCATCTGATCCTCAAGGTTACGCAGAATCAGAACAGGAGGCTCTGAGAAAGAAATAGCGAGATGAATCTCTTCAGAAATGCTAAAAATACTTCCACACTGTGTTTGTACTCATCAAGTACCTTTCACAAAGAGTTCGGTGAAGCTTTTTTCTTCTCCCACGATGCAGGTGTATGCTGCGTCATCAGCCAGAGAACAGTTGTTGATAGTGAGGAAGCGTTTGTTCCCTACACTCTCAAAGATGTACCTGAAGGAATGGCAAAGGAACTGTGATTTCTTTCTTAGTTTTCTTTGTGTATGGAGACAGCCTCACTACACATAAGTGCTTCACTAAATCCGACAATTCCAAACATGGCCTGATAGAAACGTTCAAAAATTTCAATTCACCAAGTGGACCAATTGTTGGTATTGTCAGCCCCAAGAATAAATCAAGAGCAGCTATTGCATGTTTTTTCTAGAATACTAGTGCAATCAAGTCTAAGTTCAAAGGATGTCATGTCCTTGGAACGGTTTGTTACATTGGACGCTTTTTGATGAGCAGACCAACTGGAGGCACTCACTTGCTGAGGGTTTTGGTCACACGAAGCGCAGTAGGCAAGCCATCCAGGGAGGCACAAATCCATTTAGAAAAGGCAGGAGAGACATAGAGATAGCATTTCTTAGCAATTTTGTTTACAAATTATAGACAGCTATAAAACAAGCTTGTTTTTTGATGTAGCTGTGTTCTAGTCGTGGCTGATTAGCTACCTTCCAGTTTTTTGGATCTCCTGTCCATTTTTCAGCCATTTCACTTCTGCATCAGGATTGGCCACCTCAATCTGCAGCTTGATCTTGTGTCCCTTTTCAACCTGGTAGGCCGGGTCCAGCTTTTTGAGGAACGCTGTGAAAGACAGGTTCATAAAGCAAGAAGTGCTGAACAACCCATCAGGGATCTATGTATAACCATATAACAGAAAATTTCTTATCCAAAGGGGTCTACTCAGAAACTTTTCTAAAAGAAAAAACTTCTTTTTTTTTTGCAAGATTGCAAAGTGGTTCTAATGTTCTTGTTAATTCTACTTTGTGTATGTTATTTGTGTTAAGCAGTGCCCTAATCACTGGACTGGATTGTGAATAGTTAGGCTAGTAGCAATAGTAGCATAGATAAACTATGCCAGCGTGACGTCAGCATATGTCATGTGGATGGCAAACCAGATGTGCATCCAGACACTTACTCTCTAAATTTGAAGATCACACACAAGAGGGGAGAAAAGAGTACGAACAACAAAAAAATGACTTCTGTTTATAAATTGCAGCCCAAATATGTGTACAGAAATATCAGTAACTGCAACACATATAGTCAATCCACATACATTTATTCATTATTGAAACTGAGATCATTAAATTTTACCATGACTGATGGTGATTGCAAGGCAACAGTAAGTATTAAAACATTTTGACCAGATTGTTGCACAAAATAACCTCAAATGTTCAGGGTCCCCTACAGAAAATGTAACATATATTAGTACAAACAGTGGGCTACAAAGTCTGAGACCACGTCGAAAATCTGAGATTTACTGAAAATCTGAGATTTTAAAATCTGAGAAATATTCAAAACAAAGAAAATAAATGTTAGATGTCTTGAAAATATAATATTCATTATTCTGTACTATTTCTAGCACCCTATTTAAATGTAAGCAAACTTGTGATCCTGATCATGTTAACTGCTTTGAACAAAAGGTCAGATTTGCCTCATGCCTAATCTCTTCTATTGAAGCATTGCTGCATATGTTCACTCTGATGGATTTAATGTATCACAAGGTTTTGTACAAACTTGTGGAGTCCATGATAGCTTTAGTGCAAGTTGTCATTAAAGTAAAAAGGACGAACCAAATATTTAGAAACTCTGAAATTCTTGTAAATATTTCAAAGTTATTGTACTTTTTACACAGGTTGTTGTCAGTAATATAATTTGTAATGAAAATTGTTATCTTAAATTTACAAAGGATGCAAAAAAAAGCATTTTCCCTAGTGGTCCCAGATTTTTTGGACCCTGCTGTATGTAAAGCATAATGCAATTAAATATGATTTAAAAAAAATGAAAAAAATTCTTTTTCTGAAAGAAGTCTAGGCAGCCCTTAAGAAATGGAACATTTTCTAAAAAGAAAGTATTATTTTGTAGGGTTCTACTCAAAACCTATGGGTTTCCAGAGAGGAACAAAGTTAAAAAAAAAAAATTTAAAAAAAGGAAAAACCCTTGGGATGGTAGAGTTTAACATGATCCCAGCTTGCTTTGAGGAATGCTGTGAAAGACAGATTTTTTAAAGCAAGAAGTGTGGAACAACTTTTTAAAAAATGTTAAATCTAGCATTGTAAAGGTTTCTTATGTCTATCTCTCTGTTTGAAGGATCCTTTAAAGGTTCTATATAGAACCCTATAACAGAAAGTTTCCTCTTTGGAAAAGAAACCATTCAGATGGGTTCTACTGTTTGGACCCTTTTCAAAAAGAAAATCCTTCTTTTTTAGTGTTCTACACCAAACCCTTAAAAGACAACCCTTATGATGCTAGTGAAAGCTATGAAAGAATGAACTGTAGAAAAAAATTACACACTGAGACTATTTCTTTGTTTCATTGGTTTTAGGGAAAAACCCTAAAAGTTCTATATAGAGCCCTCCTACAGGGAGTTTCCTTTTTAGCAAACATTCCAAGTATCTTTATCAGGCTAGCACCATTACCAATCCAAAGGACCTTTGAGTAACCTTTTTTCTGACTGTAATTATGTTGGGAAATGTTTGGACACTGCGATTAGACATTTAATTTGTTGTACTATTAAAGGTGCCATTTGTAATATTTAAAAGTGTTTTTAGGCTTCAATAATTATTTTTAATGCATCTTGGAATATCCAGCATTGCTATACAGTAGATCTCACTAGTTTCTTTTCAATTCAGTCTCCTGTTTACTTTTTTATCTGGCCCAGAAATTAGCTCCACCTCCAGCCAGAAGTAAAACTGCTCCCTCAGCCCTTTTCCTTAAAAGGCAAGTTTAGTTTATACAGTTTAAACATAGGCAGGGGTTTCAGTAAGAGGAAAAGGCAACTTTGCAACTGCACTTTGCTTCACAGACAGCAGAAGGCTTTTAACTTACATACTGCTTCTTTAAATGAAGTAATGAAGCTAATGTTGTAGTAGTGGCCTGATTTCCAGTTTCCTGTTTCAGAAAAAAAATCTTTCTAGACAAGGTGAAGTCCTACACAAACCTGCGCTCTTCTTCTCTTCCTTTTTCATCTTCTTCAATCTCTTGAGCATGCCCCTTAGATCTGTAATACCGTACTGGAAGGCAATCTTTTCAAACTCAGAGGGTGGAGCCTTGCTCAGGATTTCCCACACATCCACATCAGGCTCGTTGCTCACTTGGACCATGCTGTGGTCACACAGCAAAAGGGAACAGTCTGTTATTGAGGGCTCATTCAGACAACTGAGATTCAACATGTTTGTATTTATGAATTTTGAATCCTAAGACTTCTCTTGAAGAATGTTTTAGCTAAAAGCTGCAGACATGGTCACTCCTTTCAGCACTACTGTTACAACCATCATCATTAGCACATACCCAAAAGCAGATAGCAGAAAGCAGGAGGAGAAGGGGAAAAAACGCTTATTAAATATGTACAGGGATAATTCAATTCTTACCGTTGGCCACTTTTTAAGAAACTGCTGCACTTAGTCAGAAGCAGAACCCAAGATATGACAAGACAGACCAGAGCAGGTTAGTGCACACAATTCAACAGCCCACCAATAATGCATAGCACATCAACAGCCCATCTAATCTAATTGAAAATCTAACAAAGAATGTGTTAACTAAAAATGTTTCTGTTAAAATTGGTATCAGTAAAACTACTGGTTACACGTTACTATATTAAATTCTACATTTCAGGACAAGGAAGCAGATACTTTCCGTAAATAATGTACACATGAAAATATTAGCCTGTGTATTGTGTTATTGTACTTTGTGGAGATCAATTTTGCTGTTCAAAAATCCTGTGAGAGCAATCCATACGTTTCTATGTGCCCATTAAGTTTGTCAGTTTAAATGCATTTTTATGTGCGTGATTAAAGAAATATATCCATGTTAGTAATGATGTCCAAAAATAAACAGTGATTCTAAAATGAGTCTTGTGCGTCTGTGATTCGTGCCCTAATCATGTGCTCTAATCACTGGATTGGACTGGACCAAGAATTGTGAATAGTTAGTCTAGTAGCAAAAGTAGGAAAGTTGCAGCATAGAACAAACATGCTAACATCACCATTCATCATGCAAATGGCAAACCAGATGTGTATCCATTCAGTCACTTACTCTCTACAATTGAAGGTCACACACAAGTGGAGAGAAAAGAGTACAAACAACAAAAGAAATGATCTCTGTTTATACATTGCAGTCCAAATATGTGTACAGAAATATCAATTACTGCAACACATATAGTTATTCCTCATGCATTCATTCATTATTTAAACTGAGATCATTAAAGTTTACCATGACTTAACGTAACATGGCAACTGCATGGTGATACAAATCACAGCTGTAAGTATGAAAGATGACCAGATTCATGCACAAAAAAGAAACTATCAGTGTCCCTTACAAAAATGTGACATACTTTATTACATATATAAAGTATGACGAGTAAGGAATAAAACACGACAAGGTGTGCTGTTATGTAAGGAAACAAAACATTTATGCTGTCATATAGAAATAATTAAAGACCAGATAATGTGAAGCAGAGTTACAGTTACCACCTGTTTAATATTCAAGAATGTCCATGAGGCAGGAGTCTCTATCCTGATGTTAATTATAAGAAACCACAATGCCTTCTGTTGTAAAGACTTTTCCAGCTTTACCTCTGCACTGACACTAGAGATTCCTTTCCAAAAAGCTATATAAATGTCTCATAGAAAACCACCAGATCAAAAATTGTGCATGATTTACTTAAGTTTGTATAATTGGAGATTTCATCATATAAGCACAATAATATAAACCTGATTTGTCACAATTACTTTTATAGAAAATTAATCAAAATCTTTTGACCAATCAGAATTCAGCAGTGCTGTGGTGTAGGTACTTAGGTATATCGTAGTATAATGAAAGTATGCCTTACACTTATGACTTTATGTAGACTTTATGCTCACTGAAGGGATGTTTGGTGTCATTTTCAAATTCCCAGTAACACAAATGCTATCATTGACCACAGGCCAAAATCTTTTTTTTACTATTTGCAGAAATGTACGCTATTATTTATTGACCGGTTAGTTTCATTCAACCTTTTATTTTTATGCTTTTTTATAAAGACTGCAAAGTGCTTTAAATGGGGTTATCTCTTTTCCAAATATAAATGACATTTTTAAATAACATTTATGGTAAACAGATTGTATATTGAATTAAAACCTGTTTACATAAGAACGGAATAAATAATTTAATGTGGACCAAATATATACATATATATGCCAGTGTATTTAGTATACTCAAAAATAAATCATAAAATTTGTGGTACATTTAAAAATGAATCTTAACAGTACTTAGAGTGTACTACTGTACGTGAGTGAAATCTTTGCAGTATAATTAAATGTGTTTTGCATGTTGACATGATTCTTGGGGCAGTTCAAACACTTAGCAGTGTTCACCAATATAGACGCACCTCTTCTTAAGTAATCCGCTGAAGTCCAGCTCTCCTGCATCGCCTGTGTCTGTGCTACTGCAACATGAAACCACCAATCACAAAAACACAGTGAGCATGAACACATGATAACAGAAATTTCCATTACTATAACAGATTTGTCACTGTTAGTGTAGAATCCTATGTAGGATACACTGATCATGAAAAACAAATTTGGAATTTAGGAGTGTAGCAGACGCAAAACATGCTTAATGCATAATATGGATACACATACTGAAACCAGTAATTAGTCTGTCCTTGTGAACCAAATAAAGTGATTTGTGAGTCATTCATGTTGGCTTCATTATGAAAGCTTGCACTCTAGCACAGAGCAACTCCATTTCTTACTTTGAAAAAGCTCTTAAATTATGGACATCAAAGTTGAAGGCTCAGTCCTTGATGTAGAAGCAAAGTTACTTCAAACCCAGAAGCTGATCAGACACTTCTCAAGTTAATCAAAAGCCGGGGTATGGCTGTTGAGTTACAGCAGAGCAGCTAGTACTAATCTCCATCCATCCATCCATTATCTATACCGCTTTATCCATCTGGGTCGCGGGGAAGCTGGAGCCAATCCCAGCATCTT
>JAQMYM010000023.1:6324820-6338441 GCA_030014255.1 Parauchenoglanis ngamensis
GCTGGGATTGGCTCCAGCTTCCCCGCGACCCAGACGGATAAAGCGGTATAGATAATGGATGGATGGATGGATGGATTTGAATGGTCAGAGTTGAGGTTATAGAAAATCAATTGACACCTCCAGATTCAACACCTTTGTGGTATAAAATTATTGTAGTCTATTCATCTTTGTCTTCATTTTTTAATAATTATTATTAATTATTAAAAAAAGTTAGCTCTATATTCAAATGAGGAAAGAGTTTAGGTAGATTGTAATTGCAAGCCTTTTTCACTGAAACAGTTGGCTGACAAATTACATTAGTGTTTGTGCTCACTAGGCAAGTGGCATATGTTAAACATCAGAATGGCAGACGTTTATACTTTTTTGTTTATAGATTCCAAGAAAGGTTTTTGATTATGTATAAAACATGTAAAGTAATATAGATAATATCTCATTTTCTATGTTTTTGATACCTAAGTACTTTTGCTATTTGTTTCTATAAGATCATTTTTTACTTGAGTTGTTTTCTCAAGGGCTACTTTCACTTACTCATACTCCCTTTCCACCAAAGTGAACTAGGTGCTAGTTCTGGGCTGGTGCTAGTGCCTGTTCAGAGTAGGTTCAACTTGTGAACCTTCTAAGAAAAGGTTTGCTTTTCCACAAGCTAGAGAGCCACCGTCAAGTCTAGTGTGTCTCCTCCACAGACTATCACTGCTTCGATTTCACGTCCATGCAGAAGCAGGTTTTGTTTATTCTTCTTTGGATTAGGCAGACTAGTCACTACAATAGCTCTGTTAAAAATGGCTGTCACAATCTTTTAGTTGGTCTTGTTGGTCATGATAATCCTGCCCCCAGCCCCTGACATAAGCGGTTCTTGATTCAAGAATTGCAAAGTGTTGGTGCCACTCTCAAACCAGTTTTCGGGGCTGAGAGCCTGTACTTTGGCTGTCTGTCTTGGTGGAAAAGGGGTATGAGTAATTTCCCAGTAATTCCTTTTGAGCTTCTTTTACTTCTACTGACATTTACACTATGTACCACAACAGTCATTCTATAATGCTGATGTATGGTGCTGGTTTATTCCCCATCTTGCAGAGCAGACTCAGGGTCGAGATCCGCTTCCTGTAATGTATGATAGTGACTAATTGGTATGAATTTCTCACCTGCTTGCTTGAGTTTAATTAGAGGATGATGAGGGAAAATGACACTTGTTTCTAATCTCCTGTATCGCAGCTGGCTCTTTGACTGGCACATCCCCTAACCTCTCTCTCTCTCTCTCTCTCTCTCATACATACATACATACATGTACTATTTTATTAGCGCTGATTGTATTTTACTTTTCCTGAACTCATTATCACATAATGGAAAGTGATGGTTTGAGTTTCGCACAGAAAATGTAAAATTAATGCCAGGCCATTTCAATCTGGTGTAACTCCCCAGTAACAATCAGTCTTGAGTCCACATACTTTTCGCTTCACTATATTTAATATGCCATGGTTAAATATTCAATATGATATTGAAACTGTTTTGCAACTTGCAGTTTTGTTCTCACATCTACTGAATTATGCAAAAATGTACCAAAGTTTCTTTCAAGTTTCTCACTAATTAATGTCTGACACATCTTATCGCATTATTCCTTGTCACAAATCATTATATAAATCATCATTGCAATATAGCAGTGTAGTTTTCACACCGCTCACATCACATTTTCACTACAATTTACAGACTGTCACATCTTCAACAAATGGGAATGCATTCAACTCAGAAGAATAAACATGGATTATATTAATAGACCACAGCACTGTAGTATTCTTGATTCTGATTGGCTGTAAGGTGTTGCTCTAAAGTTCTCTAAGGAAGTATTATTTAGCATTTTTGTAAGGAGTCTCCGATGTCAGCACTTTCAATCAGAAGTAAGAGGTAAAGTTTTCAGACATGTTTAAGTAAGTCTTCATGACTGAGTACATTTCAGTTTCTCAGTAACATGACAAGCTGCATAATTTCATGTAGAGCCTATACCTGCTATAACTTCATTGATGTTCCACAATATTAAACATAACTACTGTGTAAATGGATACAAATTATGACATATCATTCTTTAATTTATAGAAATTCAGTACGTACTCTTATTTGGAATATAATCAATTTTGGAGTGGTTATCATCTAAGCATTACGCCACCCTGTTGTGATTGTTTTCCTGTGATAGTACACTCCTAAATGTTTTATTCCTAAATAAATTAAAGGTCCAATATGTAGGATTCAACCACCAGAATGCCTGTCCCTTACCTCTCCTTTTCGAAACATACATATTAGAGCGTACAGTGGCCATCAGGTGCCCATAGTGTACTTCCAAGTACTTCTGGTGCTTCCTTCCAGATTCACACTAAAAACATGCAATGTGGAAGGTGCTCTCTAGTGGTTTGTATAAAGATATAAAGGGCTCATTCTGAGCTTACAAAAACACAACGATTTGTATTTACAAGTAATTATACACTAATGAAAATTTACTTGGGAATTCCATAAGTTTATTGTGGAAAATATACTCTGTTTCTGCTAATATATACCCTCAAAATCCTTCATAGCGGACCTTTAAGGGTAAAATACCATCCTCTGCTCACCCTCTCGTATTTAATATGTTTTTATATAAATTGTAATAGTAATACTAATAGTACCCAAATAGTATTGAGTACTGAGAGGATCCGAAATCAGCTCAGAGGAGTGAAAAGTGGTTGGAGGCAGTTACACGGGCATAATAAGAGCAATGGTAATAATGTAGGAACATCTGTGAAACTTAACACGTTAAATGGTGTTGGAATAAATTAGCTTTTTTTAATCTTCTTAATTTTGTCCTAAGGGTTTTGCCACTTTTTGCACTCAACAGTATTATTTTCCAACATTCTTCCATCAAGAAACATTTCTGTCTTGTTCTGGCTTGTTTATTCTTAATCGCATGATACAAATCAAATTTAAATGAAATTTCCAAAATGTATGACCCTACCCTTATTTATTTCACATCACTGACATATACACTCACTGTTCACTTTAAAACACATTAAAAACACTTATACACCTGTATATTCATGCAGCTAATTAGCCAATAATGTGGCAGCAGCACAATGCAAACAACTCATGCAGATACAGGTCAAGAGCTTCGGTTAAGGTTCACATCAAACATCAGAATGAAGAAAAAGCGAGATCTCTGAGACTTTTAACCGTGGCATAATGCCAGATGGGCTGGTTTGAGTGTATAATAGCCCAAATAATAACTCTTCACAACTGTGGTGAGCAGAAAAGTATCTCAAAATGCACAAAACAATGACCCTTCAAGGGATGGGCTACAATAGCAGAAAACCACATCAGGTTCCACTCCTGTCAACCAAGAACAAGAATCTGAGGCTAGTATGGACATAGACTCACCCAAACTGGACAGTTAACCTACTAGAGGTGTCACCATTGGATCCAGTTGCGCATCAATTAGCATTTCTCATATTCACGCTAAAAAATTAGAAACTCCCACAAAATAAATACGCACTTAAGGGGGAAAAGCTTTACTACTAGCAAACAACAACATTTTTACCTAGACGAAACACAATTTATTGGCCTAAAAAAGTGTGCTACAGGAGTTAAAGGGGTAAAAGACTGGAAAAAGACCAGGTGATTTGTTTCCTAATCTTCGACTGTCCAGTTTCGAAGAGCCTGTGCCCATGATAACTCAGCGTAGAAGAGATATTGTAATTAAGCTGTTTTACGCATGTTCTAAACTAGAAATATTACTACGTTGTGCAGAAATCAGCACAGTATATAACTAGGGCGATAAAATAGGTCATTACTAATTAAGTCTCACATTTGGTTTAAATGTCATGGAGGGATAGTCACTGTATAAAAAAATAAAAGATGTTATAGTTTCAGAAGGAGTTTTTTGGGTGGAGAGACTTTGGATTTTGGAAACCTTTGGCAACCTTTATTTTTATTAAAAGATTTCAACCTGAAATCTTTCGGTATATTGAAGTAACTGTTTAAAATGCAAAATATGTGTATTTCTAAATTTCAAACTGTTCTTACTCTTTTAGTTTAATATATGATCATGTGTTTGTCTTTTTTTCCACTAATTTGCCCCTGAAGGTGTAATTCAGAGATGCACTCCAGTGACGTATCACTATACCTCCTCCATCCTGCCCCGAAATCTGCCAGTCAACATCACTAAAACCATCCGGCAGGATGAGTGGCATGCACTGCGTAAGTTTTACACAACCTTCACAGTGATCTCATGTTTCAAACCACACTTCTTTTTTTTTTTAGCTGAACCCAAAGAATTACTCATATGCTCATTTTACTATATATATTATACAGAGAGCCACAGTGTATAATTTCCCAACTATTTTAAGTGGCTATATGATAACCATTGATGCAGTGATACTTTCCCTGGCTGAGAGGTTAAGTGAATTGTGTGTGTGTGTGTGTGTGTGTGTGTAGATCTACGCAGGATGACTGCAGGCTTTGTGGGCATGGCTGTCTCCATCATCCTCTTTGGGTGGGTCATCGGGGTGCTGGGCTGCTGCCAGCAGCACGACCTCATGCAGTATGTAGCTGGCCTACTCTTCCTCATGGGAGGTAAGAATGTGTGTGTGTGTGTGTGTGTGTGTGTGTGTGTGTGTGTGTGTGTGTGTGTGTTGCACAGACCACTGTGACGTGGAACTACTTAAATCTCACCGCTTTGATTGTGTCGCCATCTAGTGGTAATATTATGCCACTTAATTTAGCTTGTCTAGTTTGTACATCAGTTAAGTGTCTGGTTATGAAATTATCTCTGAGTAATGTTAGTTAATATTCTAGTAACTCTTCTCTAAAATTAAGACAGTTTTCATTTAATTTATTTAAATCTCAGGAGATTGAAGGCCAGCCGTCATTTACATAAAAGAGGTAAAAATAATAACAAATAAACATCAAAATGCAATCACATGATTAATGCTTTAAATAGGTCTAAGAGTAATAACAGTGTCCAGGTCCTATTCTTAGCTTGTGGAGAGGTTTTGTTGTTGTTGTTGTTGTTGCTGCTGTTGTTTAACCCTGCCCTCTGCTGTGTGCTCGCTACTCCTTCCGGTCCTCTGGATCTCTGCATTTCCAAATGGTTAATAATATTTATTTGTGAGTGCAGTATTAGTTCAACAGTTACTGATCAGAAGGTTGTGAGTTCAAATCCCAGCATCACAAGTGTGATTGTTTCTTTGTATACATGTCTTTTTAGATAGCATACTTATACCTTACATCTTTACATTTTTTGTGTTATGTATAATTACTTTGTACACTTTGCTGCCACAAATCTCAGAATCTTGCAGGTTGCAATATGACTGTCTATTCATACCTTTGTGAATTTTGCAAATTTGTTCATATTAATCTATTAAACTTACTACAGTCTACTTACTTACGTACTTACTACAGTTATGTACTACAGTCTACATTATATATGTCAAAACGTACATTACATATGTCATCACATAACCTAATTACTTATTTGTCACAAACAGATGGAAAGTTAGACCACGTATTACTATTACACATACAAATTATTAGCAGTGATTGTTTGGAGTTAATTGGCTGAAGGGTCAATATTTTCAACAATTTTGCTTAACTTGTTTGAACTGTTTTGAATGGGCCATGTTGATGCCTCAGTCTATATATCTATATGAGTCTAGATGGAGTTTCCCTGTTCTACCTTGTACATATAGTTTTCCTCTGAGTCCTCTGCTTTCCTCCCATATCCCAAAATCATTCTGATAGGTGAATTGCATATGCTGAATTGTCCACATGCAAATGAGCATGTGAATTTGTATGCATGTGCATCGTGCGAATCCTGGGTTCCAGCATCACGCCCAGTGTACACTCCGCATGCACCATGACCCTGATCGTGATTAAGCGGTTAATGAAGGTGAATAAGTAATTGAGGTGCAGAGCTATAAAATAGTTTTCCTATCTGGAAGTTCACTGGTAGGTCATGGCTGGGAATAATTGAAGTCACACAATGGTGACTCATGATGATGGAGGAGAATCTTGTTCTTGGATCCAGAAACATATCCTGTGTGAAGAAATAATGTTCACTTGTCAGAATTAATCTGCTGTAAATTCAGTGTTCCACATCTATCTGTTCTGACCACTCTTTGTGTCTTTCTCCTACCAGGAACCTGCTGTATCATCTCCCTGTGTACCTGTGTGGCGGGAATCAACTTTGAGTTGTCACGGTATCCTCAGTACTTGTACGGCCTTCCCGAGGACATCAGTCACGGCTACGGCTGGTCCATGTTCTGTGCCTGGGGTGGTCTGGGTCTTACATTACTGGCTGGCTTCCTGTGCACACTCGCACCATCCCTAAGCAGCCCCTCAACCCATTCAACCATCCACAAACCAAGGCACGAGAATGGCACTGTGTGAGAAACCTTCCCACAAATTTTACACGACATCAGCACAGGACGCTGATCTGATCATCATCTCACACACACTCAGACTGCTGAAATCACTCCGCCATCCAGTTTAACACCTCTCATCAGCATCAGGACATGAGTGCTGGAGGTGGCTGGATAATAATATTCGTCTCCTGCATGGCAGCTAGTGACGTGTAACTGTACACAACAAATTAGATTGAGCGCTCACTGTCACTCCTTAAGCACACGAAATAAGACAGTCAGGATAGTTTCAGCATAGAAAATGTAGATAAAAAGACAAACACACACAACATACACATATAGACCAACTAAACATTCCACCTTTCCAAACCTAAACTGAAAAAGATGTCCAAAAGGCAACTTTTCTATTTCTTTATGAACATACATCTTGAAATGGTGCTCTCTGTTCTCGATACCACATGCACAAACATTTAAAGAAGTCAGGACTAGCAGGGACAAACACCATCTGGAAGCCATGTTTTTTATCTCTAACTATACTGTACTGCATTTTTTTTGCTTTTGACCTTTCAAGATTTAAATCCCGATCAGGACTTGCTTGTATAAACATCACCATGGTCTGAGCTCTTTGTGCTCCATCAACAGACTGACCTTGTAGCATTGGTACTTTCCTAAAGCCTCTATTGCAGCAGTACAAAAAAACAAGCCTGCCACAGCAGTTCCTGATTAAAAAGCTTTTAAAAGTGCTATATCGGCAAAAAAAAAAAAAAAAAAAAAAAAAGGAAACTAGCTACACTGGTTTTCACTGAGCTGAAGGATCTGGACTTATCGCTGTAAAGACTGTAACATAAGGCTGAGGACTTTACTGAAGAGGAGAACAGCCGTGAAAGGGAGAAATGATGTGTGGAATTATGAGATAAAAAAACATTAAAGGTTGGATTGACGCATTGGTGGATTAGTGAAGTAAACTTTCTAGGGCCAAGTCTGTACAAATCCATTTTTTCTGTAGATTTCATCCTGCTGTTTATGTGAAACAAGGCTTGGCAAAGAATGGGGCATAATTTTTTTTTTCTTTTTGTTATCATGCTGACACTGGACAACTTCACTGTTTTGGGAGATTGGAAATGTTTCAATCCTTGAGAGCAGGCAGTATAAATTATTGAGCTGACTTTTATAATAACGCTTCTCTGAACATCACGTCTTGTAGAGTGGAATTGCTGTCGTCTCACGACAGGAATCCTAATTATTTATGACCAATTATAAAACCAGAGAAATCACATCAATAGTTGTCTGTCGCACAGGGCTTTCAGATCTTCCCTATAAAAGCACAAAGAAGCGTGAAGCCTGAGATCCAACTTTTACACAATTTGAAGTCTCACAAATAACACACCGTTTAGATAAGTGGTGCAAAAAAAAAGTCTCCTAATGCTAGAGTTACACTGCAGCATTGGTATGTAACCTGCTATAATGTTTACATTACCCAGACTGCACATTGGCTACAGTTGTTAGGGGTGGCCTATACAGCAGAAATGTTATAATGATACACAAAATGTAGAACTATTCTTACTAATGAAGTGCCTCCAAAAATACAGATCCACATTTTAAATAATTAGTGTTATAAATATCAGTGTAATAGTAGTACTGATAAATTAATTATAACTTATACCACAGCGCTGTTGAGTCCTTCGATTCTGATTGGACAGAAGATGTTGATTGATTTTCTATAACAGTAGCTCTGACAGAAGTGTGAGTTATAAATCAAATTACAGGTTTATATTAACGCATTGATTTTAATACCCTATCATCTGAATCAGTTGAAACATTAAAAAACTTGTATAATTGTTGATATGGTGAAATTTTCTGTAGGAATATATTCATTTAGCATATTTGGACAGAGTCTTCAGTGTCAACATTTGTAACAGTCAGAGGAAAAGCTGTAACTTGCAGGAAAGTCTTCAGGACTGTGCAGTTTCTTAGTAACATGACAAGCTGCATTTGTTTCTTTCCAGTGAAAGAAAAACAAGTGGATGGTGAGGGAACAACTGTGTATAGCTGCTATAACATAAGTGATAATGGGAACTAACATAATTTCCAGACACTCCACAACATTAAAAGTAACTATAGACTATTGAAATATATGATGTATTATTCTTTAATGGCAAATTAGTGTGGTATAAGAGAACTGTAATATTGCAGGAAATGCTATTATGGAGGTCAACTTTTTGGTGATAAGTGCTGCATTGTACCACCCTGTCATTGATTATTTTCCTTTAACAGCGTTCTCTATCATTTGGTATTCCTTACCAAATTTATTGAAATATCAGTATCATATTGTATATAGTCCCTAAATTTATTCCTCTGTAATGACAGACTGAGGCTCACAGAGGCTTACAGCTCTGCTGAATTCACAGGAAACAGGTTCTAGGTTGTACGACATCTCGAACAAAATTTTTATCACAATCAGACCTAAACATGCTTTTCTAAATGCCGTGAACCGGTTTGCATTTTTTTTTATGTAGATATGGAATGCACTAAAGGTGGAGAATACTACAGCACTATAACTTTTAAAACCTGAGCACATCACATTAATATTACTTTTCAGGACTGAACATGAGTAATAAGTCACTGCGGCCGTTTTTGCTCTGACGTTTCGGGAGAAATGTGAAAAAAAGTAATAGAAAATTAAGTAATAAGCAATTGATGAGGCACAACTACATCCTTAGCATACAAAAGGTTGCAAGAGAGTGAAAAAGCACAGCATATGTGTTCAGAATCACCAAGCAGCTATAAATATGCCACTTATTTTGGCACCGGAAGTAGCACCATTTTCATTTTGTATGCACTGCTTCTAAGGGTTTATTTCATGAAGCACAGGAATCATTGTCTCGCATGACACTATTATGGTGAGTTTATTTCAGTGTATTAAGAGACTTGTGTCCATTTTTATTATGATTTTTATTTTACAGGAAATAAAATGTAAATACTGTGTAACATTTTGGGGTGTACATTTATTTCTACCATTATTTATTTGTTTTATACATAAATATAAATATAGATTTAGAAATATACATATTGGCACTGGTAAGGAATAATATTGAGGGCATTATATTCTTAAACAAAAATAGGTCATTAGCCACTCAGCTGCATAATTGTACAAATTCATCCAGATGCTAGACATAAACAAAAGAATGAAGTAAAATATTTGTATTGAGGTTGAGTATCATATAAATAAAAATGTGAACTGACATGCATGCATACTATAAGTCATTGTGGCTAACAAATTTGATCCACAAATCAAAAACCAGATATGACGTTAAAATGGATGCATTTCTTCACACATTGTCAAGCGTAAAATCACAATTAAGTGAACAAAGCCCCAGTCATATGAAATGAGAGAGAGAGAGAGATCCTGCTTTTAGGTTAAAAAGCAAATAGATTTTATTTTAATAAGGCACTTATAATACCTTATATCTTTGAAAAAATATTTTCCTATTGTATTAATGCTGAATCCACCTTCAAGCCACCTGGGCAATCAGCTTCTCTTCCAGATTTATGTCTCAGCCTTAGCTGTTTACTGCTCCACCCTGAACCCAATAATACAACAGAGAAAGCTGTACAAGGCATGACAGCTGATTGATCATGTCTGTTACCTTTCGCATAAATCAAGGCTGTGACATCTGTTTTTTAAGACGTGAGGAAGTGCCTACAACCAGGTAACTGTCCCGTGAACGGTCCTTGGTGCTGTGTGACTTGCTGTCAGGCTTGCAGGTTTTCAGCAAAGCTGTCCTGCATGGGTCATGCTTCAGCAGGTACGTCCCGAGTGTTTCCCAGCCTCCACCCACACGCACCATAACATGGTGATCATTCAGCATCTGCAAAAAAGAGGCAGAGACAAAGAGAGAGACAAATAATTTATCATATAGGATATGTAGTTAGGAATATTAAATCTTTGTCTTTCTATATATATATACACCCAAAACATGACCTGATATCTGTGAATGTTGGCCTTCTAAGAATTCACCCTGTTAAATACAGAGTAGAGTGAAGAAGCCACCACAGTGCTTTAAAACTGTTGAACATCTGTCTCATGCAATAGTAGTGACTAGTAGTAAATTCAAACCTAATGTCATCCTTATAATTAAAAAAACCTTTTCACATTTCTAAATTTCTCTATGCCTCAATTTTATATATTCAGTTTTGTTCTTTTCTCAAGAAGGGTGTCAATACTTCTGGAGTCACCTATATGCATTATAATTTCAGAACCCTCAGTAAATGTTGTGTTTGCTTTGTCTTCAAACCACCTGCACTTGACAAAATCATCCATTTTGTGTTTAGTGAAGAATGAGCCCCTTTGAGCAAGCCCCTTTCTTTTGGAAAAAATTAAATATTGAAAGCCTGCATCTCATTATGCTTCAGTAAAAGGCAAATGAGAGAGAGAGAGAGAGAGAGAGAGAGAGAGAGAGAGAGAGAGAGAGAGAGGGAGAGAATGCACTGTCAAAATCTCATTACATTTAATGAAACACTGCCTCATGGCACCAGCTGAGCACCAGCTTAAGAATAATCCAATACGCACACACACACACACACACACACACACAAACACACATACACATGCACAGAGAGAGAGAGAGAGAGAGAGAGAGAGAGAGAGAGAGAGAGAGAGAGAAACATGCGCTTTTCTAGACACACACATATACACCCATCCATCCACACACACACATGCTCAGGCTCCTTTTTTTTTCAAATTTACACCTGTGATACACAAACCTCCAACACCTTCTAGCATAGTGCAAGCACTGCCATGGCAACAGCAGTACAAAAAGCAGTTACAGGGATGAAAAATGAAACGTGGGTAAAAAGAGAGAAAGAGAGAACATACCTCTCTGTCTCCAGAGACATTCAGACCCCCCCCTTCCCTCACTCACACACACACACCCCACTCCAAACCCCCCTTCTCTCCTCTCTCGCTATCGGACATAACCCCTTCATTAGAGAGCTGTTCTGCTGCTGGTATTACAAGCAGATTTATTTCAGGGTTCCCCTCCCACTTCAAGTCCCAATGGTCTGCTATGCATCCTAATCGACAGATTCACACACACACACACACCCACCAGGTCTGGTGTTTCTAATATATGTGCTGTGTGTATCAGCTGCTCTGAGACAGATTAACATGTCAGGGTTGTCAGTTTGTTCAAATTTGACATGAATTAAATAAATGGGCTCCCTGTGTTTTGACATCTCTTATTTCAGACTAACCCCTAGATGTTAAGTTAAATAAAATGATATTATTTGTATTACATTTCAAAATCAGAACATCTCTTTTTTATTTCCAGAAATTGTGTCTTGTTCCTCTCTTATGCAGACCTTCCCTTTAATAATTCACAGCTTCTTTGAATAATTGAAAGGTATCTATATATTTTCCTTTCTTCCAGTGTTCTGCCCAGGAGTACTGGAGAACAGGCTGTGCTGGCAACAGTGGCCATGAATGCATTCAGATCAGCGTTTTGAGTCGTTGTGTACTGAGATCTTGAACGATGATTCAGGGCCAACACACTCCCCATCCTCCACTCCTCTTCCACATCCACTCTCCAGTGTGGAAACTGATTCCAGGTTATTTTCCACATCCTTCTTTTCAGCTGCAGTACAAGTCACAGCCACTAGATGCCAGACTGCCGTCACTTGGTTCAAATACGACTGCATTCATCAAGTTGAGGAGAATGACTCCCCAAGGATCACATGCAGCCTAGTAGAGATGTTCTAAATCAGGAGACAGACTGCTCCATCTCTGTGTCTATTTTTGTCTAATCATTTGCAGAGCGAGGGGTGTGAATGCAGACACCATCCAGAAGTAGGGAAGAAAATGAGCAGGTAATCATAGCTAGTGCAAAAGACAGTAATTTAAGCATAATGACTGTTAAGAAAAAGGGGAAAAAAATAAAGAAGCATAATAAAACTAGATTTCGTCAGAGGACCAAAACATGGCTAAACTCTTTTTTTCCTCTCTTCCCCTGATGATATCGTTACCATCCAGGTTTTTTTTAAATCCTTTATTTAAGTGATGATGTGAATGCAGCTGTGATGAAGCTAAAGACAATATCTCCAGTATAGGAATCTCTTATCCATATTTATAGTCCATTTGATAGATTTAGAAACAAATGTGTGTATTATTAAGATATCAAAACTCAGATCCTGTATCTGTTAGGTATCTGCTAACAGAGATCTTGCTGATTAGCTGATTTACATGGATGAGGTAGATGTCACTCCTATAATTCTGTTGCCACAGCACCATTATTTTCACATTTCCTTAATGCCGATTAACTGCTTTAAGCACTACATTCTGCGCTTCTCCTTCAAACATACCCATTCAAATGAGCTAATGGATTTGTGTCTTTTTCATTCATGAAATCATAAAAGCAAATCAAATCCATCTCCCACACACTGCTATTCAAAGAGAGATAGGATATGAGATGGCATTAAAAGCTTTTTGATGGAGCCTCATGCATGAGAGCAAACGTAGACCTCGTTTTCTGTCTCTCTCATCTCTACTCTGGATCTCTTGTTAATTGGCTCTGTGACATAAAGAGACTGCTTTTCCTCCATAGCAGTGTGTGCAGGAGCCCTAGAGGACTCGTCTGATTGAGAAATCACAGAAGAGGGAAGAAGGAAGGGGCGGGACCAGCCAGAAGCCAACAGCAATTAACAAGCTTCCCTGAGTAATAACACTGCAAATGACTTCAGCAATAAAATCAATAAATTGGCTTCTTTTTACAGCATGGCACTAAACTATAAAGCTATAAACATACTACTATTTCATGTATTGAAAATGGTGACCTAAAGACCAGGAAGGTAGGGCTGTGAAATGCAAAGATAATGCAAAGATAATCTAAAACTACAACACAATAAAATACTTACAAAGACGAACAAAGAGAACCAAAGTCAAGGTAAATGGTTAGTTATACTTTGTTCATCTTAGTTACTACAAGAGATGAACAAAGGACAAGTCTAAAATTATTGGCACCCTACAAGACATCCATCCACCCATCCATTATCTATACCGCTTTATCCATCTGGGTCGCGGGGAATCTGAAGCCAATCCCAGCATCTTCGGGCAAGAGGCGGGGTACACCCTGGGCGGGTCGCCAGTCCACCACAGGGCCAATACAGACAAACAGACACACACGCTCGCATTCACACCTATGGACAATTTAGAGTAGCCAGTTGACCTAATCTGCATGTCTTTGGACTGTGGG
>JAQMYM010000023.1:6346212-6361931 GCA_030014255.1 Parauchenoglanis ngamensis
CGACCTGCCCAGGGTGTACCCTGCCTCTCGCCCGAAGATGCTGGGATTGGCTCCAGCTTCCCCGCAACCCAGACGGAGTAAAGCAGTGTAGATAATGGATGGAACTTGACACAACACAACTTATGATCTCAAATACATTAAGAAGTGAAGACATTTCTCTAATGAACGTTTGACAAGGTACACATGTTAAGTAAAAAGCATTCCAGGTGACTACCTCATGAAGCTGGTTAAGATAATGCCAATAGAGTGTAAAGATGTCATCAAGGTAAACGCTGACTTTGAAGAATCTAAATTATGAAAAATAATTTGCTGCTTTAACACTTTTTTGTTTACCACATAACTCCATATGTGTTGCTTCATAGTTTTGATGTCTTCAGTATTGTTTTACAAAGCAGAAAAAAGTCAAAATAAAGAAAAACCTGTGAATGAGTAGGTGTGTCCAAACTTTTGACTGGTAATGTATTTGATATATATTGGATATATAAATACATAGCTAGTAAAAAAAAAAACACACAATTAAGCTCAATCAGAACCATTCAAAAAAAGATCACAGTTTCAGAATTGCAAAAACCAAGGATTGGGTTTTGTTCTGCTCCCAGGGGACAGAACTTCTGAAAACCAGCAGGAAATTTTTGCCTAAAATCTGTTTACCTCTCCCAGGAGGTTAAGACCTATTCTTTGATAGATCTTTCAACAAGTTTATGACCGTAAACCTACACCAAATTCAAACCACAGACGCTAGGATGTATTGTTTTGGTCTTCTGATTTCATCTATATTCTGTTCTGATATATAAGGCTTCCACATGCACAAGCCCAAGAATATTAAAGAGCTTAAAATGTTCCCATGGCCCATCTACAAGTGTCATTAACCTTGTTTGACATAAAAAGACGTTTTGGGGGATGGGGTTTGGGGGTTCAACAAAATTAAAGGTAATTTAAATTAAAAATAATTTTATGTACTAAGGAAACTGTAATGGACCACATGCTCAAGAATCACTCATTGCATGTGTTGTTCTTTTTATGTATTCTTTTTTTGTTTCCAGACTACAGGGAAAGGTGTCTGCACAGTGTGTGTGGTGCTATTAAATCCTTTCTCCTCCATAAATCCTGCTCCCACTTCTTTCTCTCTAGCTAGCGTTGCATTCTTCCTCTGGCTCAGGCACACTCACAGGTGCTCAGAAACATCTTCTAAGTATGTTGACAGCAAGCATTACCCCCTGCCCCAGACTTCTCATGGGCATGCTGATGCATTCTACGGCTTCAGTATTAAGTACACATACAGGAATTGGGCATCAAGCACCGGAGCTGTACATGGAGGATGAAGAAGAGGTGCCTAGGAGGCATCAAAACAGGCAAACCACAACAAAACCAGACGCGTAAACAGACGCTGGTACACAGAATGAGGTGGATGATCATTAACTGCTTCCCCTCAGAGAGAGGGAGATGTTGGTAATGAAACTAAGTGACCTCCTGGAGTCTGCTGTGCCCACATGGCCATACCAGCACCATGAGATCATCCCAGAACAGAAAGTGTGTGATGAAAAAAAGGAAGGTAGTGTAGATGTGTATATGATTAAAGAAAGTAGGGCTGGTTGTTTGTTTGCATGTACAACAAGGCCTATGGAGTTTGAATAAGTTAACATGGAAATAAGCCTTATAGTCTGTATGCAAAAATGACCAACAGGCTTTTCGGCATCTCACTGGGTTTCTTCTCTTTATTATAACATGCTAGCTTCTGAATTCCTCAACCTTTCAACTGTCTCTTTGTGTCAAAGTAATTAGACAAGCAGTGGCAAGTTCTTGTTTATTTATAAAAGCAAATGTGGTTGTTAGAATACCTGCAGATCTTTTTTTTAATCGATCCTGCATGCAGGGGAATTTGGGAAATTTGGGTTATCCTGTTTGTCTGAAAACATCGGATACAGGCCAAAATTTCATATCATCCATATCAACCCCATATCTGATGCTTGTTTGGTTTTTTTTTGTGGAATTTAAAGGTGGCTTTAGTGACTTTAAAGACTGATCATGTTTAACATTTTTTATAATATGTCAGCTGTCAGTAACATCTGCATGCAGGAAAGAGTAAACAAAAAGACCACCAACATCCAATCTTTACTTTCCTGTCAATTATGTTTCCTTGTCAATTCATATTCCACCCTGCTCTCTAGCCTTAATGTGTTTTCAGGGCATTGCTTTAGAGGAAACACTGAAAGGAGGAGCTTAATTTGTTTGAGTTTTGAGTTTCAAAGCAACCTGAGCTACAATCCATCAGCATCTCTGACTGCACCTGTAACTACAATTCCTCTTGCGTTCACGCTAAACATTCTGGTCTAGTATTAATAAAATATTCTTATCATACAGCCTGCTAATCTGAATTTCATTGCCTTACCCAGAATAGTGTTGAGCCACAGAGCGAGGTCTTCCTTCATGGGAAGTAGGCTGGCTTCATGCCTGCTGGCCAACCACTCACTGTACAGATGCAGGCAGGAGAGGTCAGGAACTCGCTCCCGGTGGACATTGAATGGCCCGTACATCCTGAAACACAACCCACACAAAGCAAGACCTGCTTTAATACATACATATACACATGGTAATATCACAGAAGAATTCAAAAGTCTGAGTCTACTAGTATGCTAGCAGTGATAAAAGAGTGATCAGTGACTAAACCAGGAGAAATCATTATATATGGTGTCAGGTCACTGGCTTTTTAGTACGAATCTTTGCATATACATTTAAGGTAGAAATAGTGTGTATTTTTAAATTAATTGTTACAAGAACTAACTTAGGTTTTGGCAAAATGCACTTCTTTATTCATTTAAATGAATAAAGATTATTCATTGTTCTTAAAATAATTATTACAGTATTAGTAAAATCCGTACTAATGAATAATGTAAATGCTTTTGCTTTTTAGGACTTTTTAGATGCATCTATGTATCATATACTTTCCTGATCCATAACAGAACAAAGAGGAAATGAATAGTATTAGCTATTTGAAACAATAATATCTAATATAGCAAATAGGAGATCAGTGAGATATTTTCCAGCTTCATAGAAGGATTTCTAAGATAAAAATTCATTTGTATTTTGAGACCCAGACTCTGACTTTTAGACCCTTTCAAGGCTGCTTCAGTACATACAATGATCACAGTGAAAGCCACCCTTTCACTACTTACTGTAACTGGGTTCATCGTAAAACTGTAGTGTATTTATTTAGAGAGCTACAGGCTATTTATAGTGCACATATGCAGCTAACAAAACCAACAGATTCAGTCCAACTTCATGTATGTAAGCAGAACTGATGGCATATGACATACAACAATACAAGAATTGAATTGACGTCTTTTTGGCTTGGGTTCGGACGCATGCTAGTCACATGTCTGTGCCTTTCTCAGTGGGATACTGTCTGATCAGACCACACTCAGGTTTATACCATGTCTAATGAACCAGAACTACTGTAGAAACTGGAACATACTGCACTACAGGCTGGCTCAGAAAGCAGAATATAAAAATTTGGGAGTAACGAAAGGCTGTGTGGAAGTTTAAAGCAGGGACATGATCTTAAACTTTTAAAAAAATTTTTTAAAAAAAGAGTAAGTGTTGGATAAATCTGATAGCTCTTAAGCAGTAACAAAACATGTGCAGCACAATCTTGTGCATTAAAACATGTGGAGTTCGCCATACTACAAAAATACACGACACCAAAACACCCAAATATCTGCTTTGGTGTTCCTACTCATTAAGAAAAGATTTACTGGCTAAGATCTATGCCAATTCCTAGCAACTGACGCCTACTGCTTCCAATAATTTCTCCCACACTCAGACAACCATTCATCATGAGGGTCTTAACGTATGCAGCAAATCATTTTCCCACTTCCTTTAACTGCGCTGCTTTTCTTGAGGCAGGGAAAAGAACGCAGACACCTGCGGGGCAGATGTGTGAGATCCAAACAGGAGCAGACAGGAATGACAGCAAAAACCAAGCCCCCATTTATTTTCTTAAAGCCTGTAGATTACGAGCTGCAGTGAGCAGAGAACACAGATGTAGAGATGTATGAACACAGAGAAGCAGGTAGTGAACAGACACCCTCATGATGTGGACAACATCAAGGAGAGGTGATGAACGTCTCAACCTATAATGGAAGTCTAATGAGCTGAGCGTTTGCAAATGTTAAGCAAAGTCATCTCAGGTTCTTGTTTGCAGATTCTGAGCAGGAGGATAGGGGTAATGCTGCAACAACATGGCTGTGCAAATACAGGTAGACTAAAAGCAATAAGAGATATTACACAGATACAGGCAGAGATATTGAAGCTCACCACATTTATAATTAGGCACTGCGGATAGGGGAAAAAACTTTAAAACTCAGCAGAGAAATGTATGAAAATGTTAACTTTTATCACCACAGATCAGAACCTTCAGATTCAGATAAAACATAATTTAAAAGAGTAACATTTGTGGCCTGATCTGGCAACACGAATTGGAAGACCCACATGGTAGTTTTTAGCTACAAGCCAAAACATGCAAAATGCATAGAGATTAACACAAGGAAATGTTTTTACTTGTTTACATGCCAATTTGGATGCTAATTTTGTGCAGCTTCATTTGGCAAAACCCCAAGTATCCAAGTATCAAAATAAAGCTTGGACTTCCCTCTGTCCATATTTGGAATGATCACGGCAAAGACTGAAAGACTGCAAACAAGATTTTGCCCGCTAAGCCACATTCAGGATGTCATTACTCTGTGACCACTGAAGATACTGAAATAAGCAACACTTTAAAGCTTATTCTCATCCCTTTCCAATGATAGCCATAACTTATTTTGAGCTTTTGGGCCACTGTTACTCATTCTGCTAGTTTGGGTCACATTTAATAATCATAGAAAAGATTTGTGAATTTATCTCAACTATCTCAAGTTTTTACTGCCGATAAATGAAATGTTCATATAACAAGTATGAAATGAATCACAGTCAGATGGTGTAAAGTTAATCATTTGTCCGATAATAGCATGCACCCAAGTGTTTTATTCTCCTAATGCCAAGTATTACAATTTAATATTTTTAAAGAGTAGCATGATGTACTTTTTACCCATTTATAGGTACATGTTGTGGAATATCTACAAGACAAGTTGGTTCCTGTAATCACTTAGTTATCTACCTCTTGTTTTTCTCTCACGGGAAGTTAATAAGACAGAAAAATATGCAGCTTCTCATATTACAGAGAAACCACAAAGTGCAAATCACTCCATCCTTCTTTCAACAGTGTAAAAAAAAAATGCATGGCACTAGAGACTCCTTCATTGAATATAAAGTAAATGTCATCTTATAGAAAACTTCCTCATATTATTCCTCAGATCTTCTTTACTAAATAACATGTTTTTTAATCTGTTAATTATTTAGGCTTATATTGCATAGAATGCCCATCATCCAAGTCCCTGTGAATAAGCTGAGAAAATGACATATTAGAAAGAGGGCATAAATATAAACTTGTGATTTGTCTTGTGACTGGAATTACTGTCAAAGCTGCTGAAAATTAATAAGCAATTTCTGACCAATCAATGCAAGAATTCAACAAAGCTGTAGTACAAATTAAGTTAATGTTCCTGCAACCATAAAAAACAAGTTAATGTTGTAATTAATTTGGTGAAGAGGAAATTCCATACCTTTTTACATGCATTAAGCCATAGTAAGAATATGACAGAGAAGATAAGACTAAACCAGACCAAAGTAGGTTGAAGAACAAAGTGAGATGAATTTGACACGTGTCCAAGCCCAACTCTGGCCAGTCGACAGGGCATGGGAAGCGCACACAGTAGCGATACAGCATGCAGGTGCTACATTCGCACCTAGACTGATGCCTAGATCAGCATGGACAAGAGTGCAAGCAGAGGTCTTTAACCCAACCAACACACATAAAGAGCCTCTGTCTCCACACATTTGTGTAAAAATGTATTAAGTACATTTAGGGGCAAGCGCAATATACAGCTCTATGCCACATAGATCATTACAAATTGAACACATAATAATATGCATGGATGTAGGGCAGCACACAATCTAAAACAACAACTGCAGAAAATAAAGAACTGCACCGAACCTTGTTTTCACTGCAACCATCAGTAGAAAAAAAACCTACGTAATACACATTCTGAACAGTATAATGGAGGACTATATTTCTCTGGTAAACATTCATTCACACCTGGTATTAATGGTGTAAATAGAATAGACATAATATTATGATCCCATCACTCAAACCACTTTCAGAGGATGTTATATAATATTTTTGCAGTGTGAATGGTAATGCAGCTAAAAGAACATCAAGTTAACTAAATCATGGGCCGAGGACTTGGAAAATCTGATCACAAGAGGTCACTGAAGATGGTTGTTGATTTTCCTGTAACAGCACACCCTGAAGTATTTTATTACTTTCATATCTAAGCAATTTGCCAATGATTACATTTGCATGAATTAAACAATGACTTTTCATCTGCTTATAGTTACATTTAATGTTGTGGAACATCTGCAAAACAAGTTAGTCCATGTTATCAATAATGAAACAGTCATTCCTTCACCAGCCGCTTGTTTCCCCGTCTCTCGAAGTTAATAAGACAAGAAATGCAGCTTGTCATGGAACCAAGAAACCACAAACTAAGAAAGAAGAAACTAAGAAAGAAGCAAGAACTTCTCTATCCTGAAGACTTCCCAGTGGGGCAAAACCTAAAGTTACATCTTTACCTTTGTCTGGTGCAAAGTGCAGACACTGGAGACTCCTCCCAAAAAACTTTAAAAAAGTCTATTTATAGGGCACGTTTTTTAAATCAATTACTACTGTATAATATACTATTTGTGTTAGATTATGTGGAAGACCTGCCTATATGAAATCCCTGTGAAATTTAGACTATTTTTACTATAGAATTGATAATGTATTAAGACAAATGCATTAATAGAAAACGTGCAGTTATAGAAAATGAATCAGTACCAATCAGATTTAAGAGTCTGAGAACCAACGCAGAAAAAACTTCTATTAACATAAGACTAAATTCTATTAATATAATATGCTATTTATGCTAGTTCTTTGTTAGTTGGGTTGGATGTGTTGGATGTAGGCCAATGGATCTCTAGCACTGAGAAACTGTAAATGTTGTCACCTACTGCACCTGTCCAAACAGTCATAAATACAAAAGAGGCACAAACTGTTCCCAAATCAAGGCTGTAATTCTGAGCCATTTGAAAGAGGAGGTAAATAGTGATTTCTTTTATATTTTTTGATGGTCTGTTTGAGAAAGAAAGCCTACTCCAAAACACAACACAAAACCCTCCAGGGCAAATCCTGTGAAAAGAGCACTGAGCTTTCTGGCACATTGTGCTCTATGTAAACTACAGAGAAATAAAGATTGTATCCAGGTGGCATAACACAAACTGTGTTCTGCATCATATCATTACAGATCACAAAGTTCATTCGCTCATATTTTTCTGCATTGTGTCTGCGGAACTTAAGCTGGTATCACAAACATTAATAATGACAGTACCTTTGACAACAAAAACAGTGTACCTGAAACCATAACACACTGAGCTCATATAGCTTCAGAGCAGGAAAGCTGAGATGGGATAAAGAAACAGGATCTAGCAGAGATTTATTCATGGGTTATGTAATGTTCAGTCAGAATTTCACAGCTTGCAGTTCCTACAGGTACATATATAATAAAATGCTCAGAATCACTTTCATAAACTTTTTAAAAATGATTCCTGAATACCATTGAGCATAAATTACAATAGTTACTAACAGAGAATATTGTACCAAATATGAACCCCTTTTTACCCCTAAAAGTATCTATGCACTGCAAACAGTGCATTGAATGTCTAGCGTACAGTAATATCAGATGTGATTGTTATCATGAGCCAAAGTTCAGATTTTTACCTAAAATTTGCGAATAAATATCAGCCTCTAACTAACAGCTCTAACTATAAGTAGCAGCTACTACTACATTCACAGACATATTTCTGGATTTGTAAATGATGGGCTACAACAGCAAAAGACCACATCACTCCTGTCAGCCAAGAACAAGAATCTGAGGCTATCAACCTGAGACACATAAACCTGAAAAGTGTCTAAGTTCTGATGTTTTAGATTTATTTTGTATGATACTGCCTAAGAAGAGCTCTTTTGTACTCCTGAAAACGTTACTATACAATGGCATTAATTCACTTCCATGATAAATATAGAGGCTTTCAGTATAATTTTAGTTCTAGTCTTTTTAGTTATAAAACCTATGACTAAAAAAACACAGGAATAATAATAAACCTGAAACTGCTTTCCTTTTTACATAGCCTGCATTAATCTCCTATAGATAGGACTAAGAAAAATAAAAAATAAGATAATCTGTTGTATAAGACAGATATAATTGCAAGCAACTGTTCAAGACGTGGTACATGCAAGTGTGAAAACAGAGCCATTAAAAGGTCACAATGATCCAAGAGCAGGCTGATTGTTTGTATTATTAAGACTTAGGAATTCACATAACTTATAGCGAGACATTTCTACAGCAATGATCAACACATTGATGCTATTAGAGGTTGGAGGCAAAGGGCATAAAAAAGGCCATACAAATGATAGCTTTAAAGTTTTATTTTCATCATTAATATGTTACACCTTATTTCCATATCTATATCTGATGATGAAAGAATATCTGTTGTACATGATACAGCAAATGTATTATTGCTTATGTCCTAGAATTTAAATGTCTTCCTTATGTTGTCCTAAGGGTATACAAACTATTGAACTTAATTCAAGTACTGCTGTATATTTAAACTGCTTTTATAATAGCAATTGTTTTGCACTACAATTGTTGTGTTGTGTACAATTGTTGTGTACAATTGTAATATTGGAAGATCTTTTTTTTTTCATCTTGTACTCTTGTACTGCATATATGCTGCTTCCAACAAGGGATTAGGAAAGTGTCATCTTCTCACCAAGCCAATAAATGATATCAACAGTGCATACTATATGAACCTACTTAACCTACATCAGTAAGTTAGAAAGAACTTGAAAAATAGCAGTACAAGACTTACCTTGATCAAGTATTCCTTAGCTATGTGTAACTCCAGCCAGTCTACCGTCCAACACACCGTCCGTGCTCAGGTTACACCTCACCCAGCTGTGAGAAGTCGCTGAGTCAGTGCTGCTTCTCCCAACCAAATCTCACTGCGTCCGTCCCAAACCGCCTGCACAATACGGCAAAATAGGCAGGCTATCTATGGTAACTATGGTAACGCGGCGTGGCCTGCTGATTTGACAGGACACTATGTAGTACAGTAGTGTGCGGTTTGGAACGCAACCACAGTCATACACTTTAAGGAAGAGTGCACTTTGAGAAGGATGTAAAGTTGTGCGACATTACTTGTTTTGTTTTTGACACGAAACCAAGAAATATCAAGACCAGTTGTCGGATACTATTACTCTTTCTTGGTATTTTTTGTACATAAAACAATAATAAACTAATAAATGTGTGGCTCTGCATCACTTTACAAGTGGACTATTTGGGTCCATACCTTGTGTCTGCCCTAACTAGTTTTTTTCTGTGCTGACTTTCAAATATTTTAACAAATTTCACGATGCCAAGCTAACTTTTGAGGCTTATTCATTCTGGTTTACTGGAGTAGCAGCAGAGCCGAGCTGCGCCACACACATGCTGCCTTCATGTGCGCCAGCATTTGCTGTAATGACGAGTTTTCGACCTCAAAAGCACGTGCATTTCCCTACACGTGGAAGCTTCAGAAACGATTTTGATTCCCGAGTTTATGACTAGTTATTAAACTTTAATCATAGCGAAGGAAAGGAAATCTATTGCGTTCTTTATATTTATGCAATAGCCAACAACTTACTTTTAGTTATCTCTTTGACACTCAGCTTGCATCTGTAACCGCTGGTTTCATTATATACATTTTCACGGTAGGGAGGAAATATTACGTAGATACCAAAACAGATCAGGTTAATTAACTAGCGGTGAATGTGAACGCAAATACTTCATAAGTAGGCTCCGACTTTGCAAAACAGGACCAACCAACGAGCGAGTGAATGAAACATCAGTTTGTGTGCGGAAAGAAATAGTTCCTATTCAGCGCCGTGTGTTTGCTGCAGGATGTTAGGTTTCCCCTAAAGTGCCGAAAGACATTTTTTATCTTGTGCACAGAAGTTATTTATCTTTTTTATCCACAAGTTAATTATCTTGTGCGCAAAGGAAAAAAATAACTGGTGCGCTCAAGATAATTAACTCGTGCGTAAAAGACAAATACCTTGTGCACATAAGATTAAAACATATCATCTTTCAGAACTTTAGGGGCTTCGTAGACAATTCTACTGCAATACATTCATTAAATATATAAGGGAACTGACTTTGATATTTTATTTCGCGTTTGATTGGAAGGAAATGCTATGGTCGTGAGTTGACATGGTCGAACTATTGATTTGCCCATCTTGAAAGCACATAGCTTTATTGCACTCAATTTGACATTCATTTGAGTCTCTGTACATGTATGATCACTTTGTATGTATATGCAAGTATCAGATTCCTTGTTATGCAAAATTTGTTAACCTCATCTATTAACAGAAAGGGACAATAGCTGTGCAGCTATTATTTGTTGCTGGACCATCCTTATCACAGTCTTTTCCCTTGCACAACTGCTTTAGTTGTCCTCTGTTAGTTTCTATCCACAGCCCAGCTGTTGCCTGGAAAGTTTTTGCTGGTGAGCTGTTCTTAGTGAATTTAAGGTTTTTGAAAATCACCTCACACCAATAATAAAATGCCACATGATTGTCGCTTCTGAGCTAAGGATGGTCCATCACCCAAATATAAATATTTATATTTTTTATAAATCTGAGAAGAAATCTGAAATCTTTTATCTGAGACATCCTGTTCCTCTGAACTCTTTGTATATTATCCTGCAAGTTTTACAACTACAGCTTTTATTAGGCTAACAGAAGCACAATGAAGCTACATCCTGGAGAATAACATGCTTAAAAATCACTAAATTCATCTCTGTTTTGCCTAGCTGTTTATCTGATGATTGCACAATCAGTTCTAATAATCATATTTAGATGGATATGATTTACATGTTACATTTGATATTTCACACTGATACAATTCACCTTTAGCATGTTTGGTCTTGATTTGCATGTCATCCTGTGTTTATTAAAATTATTTATTTGAATACCACACAGGATTGTCCATCTAAAAGGTGTTTTGTGTCCTTTATGATTATTTCACAATTCTGCTGCTTATGATCCCCAGTTCTTTCAATTTCCTATCTGTGTGGAGTGTCTGTATGTGGGTTTTCTCTGGGTTCCCTGGTTTCCACCCACCTCCCTAAAAACATGCCAGTAAGTGGACTGGATATGCTAAATTGCCCCTAGGGTGTATGGGTGGGTGTGTTGGAGTGTGTTAGTGTGTGTGTCTGTGTGTGGTGCACTGTGATCGACTTGCATCTCATTCATGGTGTGTGTCCCTGCCTCCAACCCAGTGTTCACAGGATAGGAAAAGCTTCAGATCCACTGGCACTCTGACCAGGATAAAGAGGTTGCTCAGGCTGAATGACCGACTGACTGACTGAATGAATGAATCCCTTCCACAAAATAGTAACTATTCATAGCTACATACACTATTGTTTTTGACACAAGACCAGTGTTTGGACAATGAACAGAAGTCATATTAACTCTGACCAGCAGAGAGCAGTGTTTATCACAGTTTATTTCTCTCAACTGAACTCACTAATACTATAGCCTATTTTAATGTAACGCACAGTTTTCCCCGAGTGCAACATAATTATTTTTGTATGCAAATGTTGATGGTGTAGTTTTTTTCATAAATATCTAACTGCATCTTAGACTGAACTCTTTAACTGAATTTCCGTTTTTATGTGTACGGGATTTCCTCCATGTGTGACATGCGCCAGCTCTGTGCAGTAAAGTCCAGTTTTATTGCTGGTCTCTTCATCTTCATTTGGCTAGTAAACACAGCCTAATTGTCGTCGCTGCACGACAGGCCGATGGAGATCAGCGGCACGCGCGGCTGTGACAGATGGCGGCGTCGCGCGTTTCCCGGACAACCAAATAATGTAAAAAAGCGAGGATCGCCCGGCGCGTGCTGCCGGCGCGGAGCCCAAATTGGTCCCGAGGGTCAAGAGGAGTCGTGCTCGATCAGATGAGTCCACCCCTAACATGCAGCCTTTATAGCCTGAAAAACATTCATTTTATATTGCATGAAGAATTCACATTTAGCCTACAAATCACCCTGTAAATAAACCGAGTTTATTAAAAAAAAAAAAAAAGACTTAAAATATTGATTTTACAAATAGATTGTAAATTCAGTGAATTAAAATTCGATAATCAGATTTCTGTCCTTTAGGAAAGCAGTTAATTTATGTCTAATATGCACCCTCTCGTTTTTGTTAATTTACCCGAGACGGTGCCAAATTGAATTATATCTTGTTTTTTTCCCCAACCAGAGGCGACAGCAGAGGGAGGACATGATGAGGAGGTGTTGGGGGTGATGTGGGAAAAATGTGGTGAAAAACCATTCATAACTGTCAGCTCTGCGCCAGGTCATTTGCCTTCCGGGTCTGACCGGAAAATAATTACCGAGACTGTCAGCCTTTCAGCAGAGCTTTGATCAGGGCCGTACATTCGGTTATAGAGCAGCCTCCCTTACTTACTGAATGTCTAATGTAAAAATATAGGCTATATATAGCACGCCTTATTTGGTTTTACAATTTACGCACGCATATAGCCTATAAAAATGCTTGGATTGCCACGCCCACACCTGCTCCTACCACGCCCACATGCCGTTGCCCCGCCCTCATGTAATTGACGTCATCGTGCTCAAAGCCAAACCTTAAGTGTTCGTGCTTTCAGGTGTTAAAATTACATTTCCAACGTGTGGGCCTAAATCACGCATGTTCATATGTCTAGCCTATATAACTACTGCTAGAATAAAGGTTCTTTTGAATGCTGAGCAGTTTTAGCATTCTAAAGGAAGTGTAGCCTATTAGGTGTTTTTTTCTTAAAGGAAAACCCTATGCACTTATTTCTGGCCACTAGATGTGAATCTAGCTTCACGTTCTGACTGCATCATACCACCGTGGCATTGATTATTTTCTACCTTATCCATCTTATTTCTGAAGGTAATTTTTGGAGAAATCGTAGTGGGTGAAACATCTGGGATCTAGTGCAAATAGTGCAATAGCCAATGACATATGTAGTGTTTCACAAAGTGTCTGTTAAATTAATATTGTTTACTTTGTTTTTTCCTTGTTTGTTTTTAATATACTTTTTGTAGTATAACTGTGTAGGTTGTGATGTCATACAGAGTTCTGAGAGAACATTCTTGGCTGTGCTAACAATCAGGCTGAACGAATGGCTGGAACAGGAGTGTCATGAACACAAGCACATTTATAGCAGTGATATATCTATCAGTGATGAACTCAGTAAAATTTTCATGGTCTACATAAAAAGGACAAACATGGCCGAACAATCTAAACTTAAATTACACCTCCAAAATGCGGTAATTTCACTTAGTTGCTTTGGCACGGCTACAAGAGGCCACCAGCAAACAGACAATGAGTCCTCTAGAGGGTTAAAGTGATGTTTGTGGAGCTTGCAGTGTAAAGAAAAGCCTGTATGTGCAGAATTCGTTCTTTTGTTTAAGGTTTTATTTGCAGTACTTATAAAGAAGCATTTTTACATTTTGCTCATATCTCCTTTACTGATAAAATAAACATATATACCAGTGTGTGTGTGTGTTTGTGTGTACTACATGCTGATAACGTTTATGTTTGTTTTACATGTGTGACGAAACAGATTAAATGAAGTAGCTAAACCTTAGGTTATCTAATGTCATGTCTTCACATCGTCCTCTCATTCCTCAGTAAATGAAGGCAGAGAGATGATCACATTAACAAGCCTGAGCTTTTAAAATATTTGTGCTCCTGCATTATTTATTTTTACCATTAAACGATTAATACCTTTAGCATAGCCACTAACTTCGCCAGTGCCTACTGGATAACAAGAAACTGGAAATCTCAACCATAGTTCATGCAAGGGACCATGGGAAGCAGAAATAAGGTGAATACCACAACAATTTGATAATGATTCATGTTTAAGTTTTTAAAGAACAAATTTTAATCCGTTTATAGTTACATTTAAATCTTGTGACTGGATGGAGCTGGGCCTGCTTTATAACAACAAAAAACAGCTGAAAATGTTCTGACTGTTTAAAAAGTCACATTGTTGGATTATTACATAGCTCTTTATGGTGCTCAGCATATGTTAGAATTCCTAACCTTCTCTGGCACCAGTACACAGCACACTGGTTTTACTCCATTTTTTGCACTGCCATCACTGCATAAAAATCAAACCACCTTGACTGCACCCCCATGATCTCCACCCTTTCTGCTAATCAGATTAAAGTGCTGAGAGAATGGGGAGCCACTGTAATATCATTAGGATTTGACGGAGCACTGCGATCTGCACATTATCAGCTCTAAGTCACTTAACTCCTGTCAGCACATCTTCTCAACATCCAAACAAAGAAATTGACAGAGAGAGAGAGAGAGAGAGAGAGAGAGAGAGAGAGAGAGAGCACTTTCATCTACAAAATACAAAATGTACACAGAAAATCCTGCCAGACATATTAGTAGTGTGATCAATAAGGTTTGCCTTGCTAAAGTGGAATAGTTCTCAAGCTGTTTATATTTTGGGATATGAGTTTAAGATAGGAAAGGATTACTGTTGTTCTTTCATACTGTCTTTCTGTGTCTTGGGGTACAAGCATACATCTTTGCATCTTATCTTGACCACTGCTGTTATGTCACTTGTCAATAACCTTTTGAGAATAACAGGTCTGGGAATGTGGAGTTTATAAAGTCAGGGATATGTAATTATACTATTATTATTTGGGCTGTTACACCAGTGGACTGGCTAGCTAGCTAGCTTACCATGTATTTATAGGAGGTTTTCATTGCTTATACTATATGTTGTGAGATTTTGTTTTATGCCTAAAGATGCCATGCTTGCTTCTAATTGTAAAATTAGTGATAAGCAGAACATTTTACTAACATTTTCTCCTAACATTTTTAGTGATAAAGCTAATTACACTCATGAAAAAGGTAAAACTAAAACCCTTAAGGGTTCTATCCCACTGGGGAAACCCTTATATAAAACCATAGAATAGTCCATGGAGTCAATGGTAATTTCCAAGCAAATCTAGGAAGCAAAGAATCCATAACCATTTAAAGAACACTTCAACATTTTTTAATGTTTAGGCTAATTTCTCCAAAGTATTTCAATAATAATAAATAATAATAATAATAAATAATATTTAAATGTAGCTCTATGATAATGCAGCTCTCTATTGTTAAAACCCATTGCTCCCCTGGGCATATTTTGCAATTTGACTACTGCTTGTATACATACCCAATTATTAGAGTTTCACTGATCAATTCATTTCAAATTGCTATATAAAAAACAGACTTTTAATGTTTTTCCATGAGCATCTCTGTCTCCATAGCAACCCGGTCTCCACAAGACAGAAGAGAAAACAAAAGTGTGTGTGTGTTTGGTGTGTTTGTGTGTTGATGTGTTGGTGTTGAGTGCGTTGGTGTGTTTGGTGTGTTTGTGTGTTGGGGTGTTGGGGTGTTTGGTTTGTTTGGTGTGTTGGTGTGTTGGTGTTGAGTGC
>JAQMYM010000023.1:6375512-6387375 GCA_030014255.1 Parauchenoglanis ngamensis
TATATATATATATATATATATATTTATATATTTTTTTTTTTTTTTTTTTTTTTTTTTTTTAATTTCCCTGCATTCCTATTTGTCATTCACCAGGGGACATTGATGGGTCGCACTCCCCATTCATTTAATTTTCCACCACAGAGAATGATTCATTTCAATGTATCATGAAGAACTAATTGGAGAAGGACTGAAAGGTTAAGCCAACTTATTAATGTCTTTTATATAATCAGTGAAGTTCTGTCCTCAACTATCCATGCTGAAGTTACAGAAACTGCATACTGCATCAATATACTGCATTTGTTCCCTCATCCACTCAAGGGTGTGGATTTTTCAGTATCTCTGACATTCTGCTAGAAAATCTGACTAAAAATAGATCGTGCAGCCATCTTGTGGAGCAGCGGAGCTCCCCCACCTCCCGCTCAGTGGGTTGTGTCTGCCTGTGCAGGCAGTAAGGCAGCTCTCGGGGGAAAGAGAGGATGAATTATTTAACGGGTGCAGTAGAAATACACTCTTGTCTCCGGCTGCAGAGAACGGACTGACAACACTGAGAAAACACTGTGCTGAAATGAAGCCCTGGTTATTGCGAACGTTGCCTTAATTCTTTCTTTGTTCTTGTTGGTTTTGCTGCGAGGACCATCTTGAGTAAACAAATTACATCTGCAGTTTTGGTATACGGTGAATACCAATTTCACTGGAAACATTTTCATGAAAAAAAACAATGTGGTAAATTCTTTCTATTAAGCCTCATGTAGAAACTGTGAAGTGCACTGTTGTTTTACATTGAATATCTTTCTACGGTGATCTCAATCTTCTTTTTCTTGTAAAGTCTTATTCAAAATCACTATAAAACCATCATTTATAATAATTTTGTATGAATTATGAGAAACATTTTTGTATTTTGCCCTAAATAACCATAAAGTTGACTCACCTGATATAGCAAATCCACTGAAGCCCACAGCTAGCACAAGGAATGAAATGGCCATGCCTTTACTGTGAGAGTATCCTACTATTAGCAGCAGAGTAGCCTCCATACCAAAGCCTAGAAACAAAAGAAAGAGTTTGGACAATACTTTTAGCCATTAAGCATGATCAAGACAAAAATTTTATACCATTTATAATATATTATTAATTCTGTGGTATAGACTTGTGGTTTTGCCAAGCAAAAATTCATTTTTTACAATTAGTAATGTGGGAATATTTTTTCCATTAGTGGATGGTTTTGAAATCTACATGTGGTAGTATGTTTTTATTTCCAGACAATGACCATGCACACAAATTGCTTGAAAATAATGCATTGGATTGTTTTTTGCATTCTGACTTATATATTTTAGAACTAACAACATTGGTTCTGTTAACATTTTGGATAATGGCACCCATCTGATTTAATAATAGCCCTAAGGGCAGCTTAAATAACATACATGATAATTTGTATACAAATGTTCTGTAAAATGTAGTGATAATACACACCTCCACAATTCATGATCTTTCTGACATTGGTGGTAGACATGAGGTTCTTACTGCGCAGGAAATCCGCTATCTGCCCTCCGATGGGCACAATGATAGTCATCACCAGATGAGGAAGGGCTGACAGCATGCCAACCTGAAAAATAAAGCAGTTGTGTCCCATTAAACTTAGTAATGGAAGTCCAGTTCCCATTGGAAGAACCTGTTTATCTAAATATTATTGAAATATAACTATAAATCATATTTTTACCTATATATCTCAACTTTGTCTCAATTACTAGCAATATAAGCAATATTAGTGGAAATAGGCAGCCAAAATACATTTACATGCTTTCGTAGGAATGTAACTGAAATAACTATTCCTGTTTCAGATTTGTAAAGACCAGCCACTTTTAGCACTTTTATTTCACCTGATTCTGATCCAGATTATCTGCACATATTTATTGTAATATAAATAGAATTTCAAGAGAGTTTGTTTTATATATTTGTTATAGAAAGCCTAAGTTAATCAAATCCCCTTTTTGGTAAATGTTTTGTTCATTTGACAGAACATATCGGGTTGAATCAATCAGCAAAATGTACATGTACATGAGTTAAAAATGGGTAGACTATTTGAAATCCTTATGTTTTTCTTTGTACAACTAATCCAAGTTCAATTAAAATTAAATATAAAACAATTTAACAAACAAATTAAATATAACAATTCAAAACCAATGTTGTAACCTGAAGCACATCACCACCAGCATATCAACAAGAAATCAGTGTAATGACATTAATTACTGTTCACGCTTTAGGTGTTTTCTTTAGGAGCTGAGGAGGAAATAAATAAATGAGATGCAAATGCAGGTTTGGTGACAAAGCACTAATGAATAATTCATTAATCCAGCTAACACCTTTGGGAATGTTGAAGGTCACAGCTTTGTTAACTAATTTTGACCACAAACACACAGGCATAAAAGGACACAGTGGGAGGGTCCTCATCACATAAATGCATACAAAAAAACCGGAGAAACTACAGCAGCTGAGTATGCACTTACTTTGCTGATCTCAAAGCCAAACACTTCCTCAAAGTATGCTGGCTGGCTGATGAGCAGCAGGTAGAAGGTCCAGCTTCTGCAGAAGTTGGCCACGATGATTGCATAGACAGGCATTGAGGTGAAAAACTTCCTCCAGGGCGTCTTGTATTTCTGAGAGTAAAAATTTCACACAGTGATGAAAGATTGATTAAACTGGCCTATTTCTACCTATCAAAATAAAACTGATCATATTTACATGAGAAATCATATTAAACTATACATACTGCACTCACAGCTAAAAACACTTTACAAGAGACCTTTTCTAAGGCCTAGTCAATATTCCTTTGTCTCTCAACCTCCTGCTCAGTGGCAGAAGGTGACATTAAGGAAGAGTCAAATTGTAAATGGCAGCAATCTTTTTGTTTTTTCAAGGATAGCTGAAAATCAACACAGTTTTAAAGCTCATTAGATACTTATTTTGGCACAGAGAAGAGACTTCATCCTCAGTTTATACTGCATGATTGTACCACCAAATCAACAGTGCTACAACTATATGTGGAATAGATAAGGATTTCAACTTTAAAATGAGTGGCAACTAAGTCTTAATTTTCTTAAGCTAAGCACAATTCAAAACCCTTGAGCTTTACTGTAAGCTTGAGAAACACTTTCTTGTTATGGTAACGAGTAAAGGGAATTGCAATTGAGAGATATAAAGGACAGTGAAGACACAGAGAGCACACTTGAAGATCTCTGCTAATCTTCAAAGAGATTGATTTGAGGAAAGCTCTGAACATTTTAAAGTTAAAATTACTCTGGTTCTATGCCAATCACAAACCTTTTTGCCATGGTATCAATTCCTTTTAAAGTAACAACACAACAGAATTTCTTTCTTTTTGCTGGAAAACCTGCTTTCTTAAATAGGATTCATCCTCCATCAATAAGTTGTGCTTTTGAGGAACAAATTCATAATATGGTACTATTTTTATTTAGTATATTGTAGAGTGCTGTACTGTTTTTATCATCCATCATAATGTCCCTCACCTCAGCAGGACCCAGCAGCTTAGCACTCTCTCCAATGCTTTCCTCGATGTAGCAGCGCTCCTCGTCCGTGATTGTAGGATGCTCAGCAGGACTCTCATAGGACACCAAGATCCAGAACATGTACCACACAAGGCCAAAACTCCCTGAAGAAAAAGACAGGAAGAAAATGAAAGAGAGAACCCATTTAAGTTAAATTGTTTTTTTTAATCATTATTGTGATGCTATCTGAAAGGTTGAATGAGTTTCTATGACTGGAACATGAAGTGTCAGCATGAGGACAGATCCATGGAAACATCAGAGGAAAAATCAATACAGTGTCAAATAATAATCCATACTATGGTCACAGCTCAGTCACACTCTGACTTTACATAGACAGAAGCAATGGTCCATTTAGGTCAAATCTATGTATGTATATATAAGTATAAAATGCACACATACTGTAGATACAGACAATGTAATGTCTCTTGTGAAAATTGTTAAACTTACCATAGACATAGAAGACAGAGGACCAGCCAGTGTACTGCACCAGGATCCCAGCCAGAGGCATGGCCACAACTGCACCAGCATAGGATCCTACATAAAGAGAGGGGGAAAAAGTTGATTAAAGAAAACTTTAAGTTTAAACTTTAAACTTTAAACTTTAAGAACTTCTAAGGTCAAACAGAGAGGGGATTAAAATGGCCCCTTATATGCAATGACAATATATTAAATTGAAATGTACTTGATTTCAGTAAAATCAGTTCACACTGAGCTGCTCAACAGAGAAAGTATATTTGTGGATGGAATATGATCAGAAAGGGAGCATCCTTCTTTGGCATCAGTTCATGTATGGATCTGTTGTAGAAGTGAAGCTAGTAGTTACTGAATTATATGTTTGAAGATGAATAACTGACTATTATATGATAATATAAATATGAATATGAATATGAATATGAATATGAATATATTAAGCTAGGTAAAGATGTGGCTACTTGACTACCTGACTAAGATGTGGCTACCAAGTGTGAACAAAGGAAGCATTATTCTGCATGGTAGCCACATACTGTTGCATGAAATGTGAAATTTACAAAACAAGCCAATAAAATGGCAATAAATGACATTCATTAACTGGTTCATTCATCTTCAGTATTCTGGCCACATGGTTGGTCGATAGCCTATCCCAGATACACTGGTAGTGCAATGAGACTACAGCATGGATTGGATGCTGGTCAATTGCAGTGCACCATGCACAAACATGCACTCACACCTATGGACAATTTTATTGCAGCAGTTCCATCTATTAGCATTTTTTTCCAAGGTGGGAGGAAACCAGAGAACCCCGAGAAAACGCACATGCAAGGAGAATGTGTGTTTCCTCTGGGTTCTTCAGTTTCCTCCCACCTCGCATATGGAGAACATGCTAAACTACATGCAGAAATTAACCTGATCTCATGATCTAACCAAGGATCTTGGAGCTATCAGGCAGCAACTCTACACACAGCACCACTGTGCCACCCATTAATAACTTAATGTATGGTAGCACTTAGTAAATAGAAAATATGTTAATGCTTTGCATTCTGGTTCATGGTTCTAGCTCTCTTATAGGCATCTACAAAAAGGTTCCCCCATAGGGACAAACTAAAGAAAGGTGCTAGATGGAACCTTGCTTTGTAAGACTGTAGTTAATAACACTACACAATTCATAGCATGTCAGCAGATATTCATCATAGCAATTGATGGCACAGACAGGGAAGCTTTCTTAAGACAAAAAAAAATCTCTAATTTTAAGTGAATGGCAGATGGGAAACAGATATAAGAACCCATTATAAAGGTGGACTGTGATGAACACTGATCATTGGAATATCCAATCTCTTTAATTAAATTAAACCAAAATAGCAGATTTGTAATTGCTCACATGAATTTGTCTGTGCTTACCACAAAAGGAGGTGGTGGCCAAGCGACTCCTTTCCAGAGGTGGGGCCCATTTACTCCAAATCCCATGGCATGCTGGGTATGTCACCCCCTGTCACACAATCATATTATAGTAATCATAATTATAAAGATTTCAAGGTATCCATTGCTTTAATGTTAAAGTAAACTTATATAAACTATTTCTAGCTCAAATGACACCAGGAGATTAAATAAATAGGATGATTTGAATCCCTTTGAATTTGAAATTGTCTGAACAGACAAAACAGTATTTTATCAGACATGTACTGCATCAGATTTAACATTTGAATCAGCAATAGTAAAATCATCAGAATCTGTGTCAATTCTTTATTACTGTTATCTTCCAATCCTTATGTTAATATTAGTGTTAGCATGTGCTTTACAACTATGGCCATTATATCTCATGAATTTAAATATCAGACATAAGGCAGCCCAGCAGATCAAATGGAGTCAGCATGGTGTGAACGCACAGCAGCCAGTCAAACTCTAAAATCATTAGACATTACTGAGAGATTTCTTCAGACTTTGACTGATTGCTGTCATGTTTTCTTATTCTTCACCTGTGAGAATTCCCCCAAAACACCCTCAAATGTCTTCACAAAAGGCACTGTACCAATATTAGCAATATCCTGAGATATTATATGGAGTCCACTCGAGAATTATCAAGTTTCATCAGAGGTCTGGCAAAACAGGCTTTGAGCTGAAATATCCTGGCACTTATCAGAAATCATGATGCCATTTATCCTCACAAGAGCCCCTTAACCACAAGCAGCAAAACACCCACCACCATATTTTAGACTAGGCATGTAGGTACAGTAGCCAATGATCTCATTGGTCTCATTTCACCACAGCACACAATTTCAGTTGTAGTATGAGTGACAATTGGTGAAAGTAGTAGGTTGCACTCAGAAAGGGCATCCACTGATGAACTCCAAACATCTCATCATAATTGAGGTGGTGCAATTCTGAGGGGGGTGGAGGGGGGTGTTACGTTCATACATCCAATTCCTGGCAAATTTTCAATTGTTTGGAAAGGGAAACAGTCAGAGAAACATGAAATGGTCAGCGATTCTAGGGACTGAAAGCAGTTAGGCCACTCTGAAATATCTCTCTATCTCTCTCTCTATCTATCTATCTATCTATTCTTTTTTTGTTACATTTCCTCCATTAGTGCAGAAGTCAATTCAGTAACACACGTGATCTGCTCACCTCCACAAGCCCCTGTAATATCCTGACGAATATGACGCAGCCGTAGTGCACGCGCGCAGCTGACGGGATGAACATGTTGAGGGTGGAGGTGAGAACGATAGCCGCCCCAAACACTCTGACAAACAAAAAACACACCAACAGAAAAAAACAAAACCAAATTTAGATAGAATTTAGTATGTGTCTATATTAACATTGAACGCATAATAAATGTAGCCTATATTTATGTTTATATTTAACATTTTTTAATTAATATTTATTTTTTTGCACATTATTATTTTTATATGCACACGTCAAAATAAACATTCAGTAGGCATGCAAACAAATGGGTAGGCATATGGTGTTTTATTCTTTCTGCATTTTAGTAGGCTATATTGGATTTATTTAATTCGTTTAAAATCGATATGTCTATGAAAATGGCGTGAAAAACAGGATTGAGCGAAAAGGTGTACTGCTTGCTAGACTGAGCCAGGACAAAATCCTAAATTCAATAACACTGAGTTGCAAAACATTTAAAATGGTCCGAAAATGTTTATTAACCTATAAATCAAATGGATATACACACGAGATACAAGAAGTTTATCTGTCAGTTTTTTCTTAGCAAGCCCAAACGCCTAAAAGAATACCAGGCTAGACGATCAGAGAGAAAGGACAATAACGTAATCTCCATCTCAGAATTGCATAGGCTAAGTAACATGAAGGGGCATGGGTAAGCCCTGTGGCAGCGTCTCCATGCCCCCCCTTCCTCTGAAAGGATTAGACACGGTGTTCCCCCGGGATCTCATTAACAGGTGGAGAAAGCCAAAGCCCACTTCCCCTGGTGTGTTCTGTCACCAAGCCAAAGCCAATGTCCCCGCTATAATTAACGGCCTGATTTAAAAAAAAAAGACCTTTACTGTGGGACATGTCCGTGATTTTTCTTTGTTATTATTCTAATTTTTATTTTTTCCTTTTTAGCAATAAATTAGCAAAGTGGAACGCGTGCCTGTGTTTTTATTATTTTAAGTTTAAATGGCGCTAAATGCAACAACAACAACAAAAAATATATATAGAAATCAATATACTTGCTGTTAAGCCCAGTTTTATTACATTTTCAGTACCATTTAAATAATGATAATAATTTAGTATAAAAGCAGGGGGAAATAGAAGACAGCTTGAGAAATGAGTGGCTTAAATATAGCCTACTGACGCAGAACCGACAGCATAAATAAGTACAGTGTAGATAACTTGATGTTTGATTTACCTGTTTGCTGCTAATCGCGATGATATGTACCCTCCTGGGATTTGGGTCACTATATAACCCCAGAAGAATGAGCCGTGGATCATCCCCACTGTCTCCGGGTCCCAGTTAAACTTGGCTTTCTGAGAAACAGAGGACATGCTCAGTACAGTGTTCACAAACACTAAAAGATGAGCTATATTTGAAACTGGATAAGATAATAAAATTGGTATAATAGGCTAAGCATGCATTACGTAGCAATGTGCCGGTTTACGTTTTACAATTTCCAGGCTTTTCTTTTTTTCGTTCATTTACGTAGGCTATACTAACAAATGTAGGGACAACAACATAATAACTTATCCTTTAAAAATAATTAGAATTCACAAAGTTTAGAATTCACATTTTTACATCTCAAGGCATAAATTACATTGATGAGTGTGTGGAAGGTCGAGCTTATGAAAAGCTTATGTGTAAAAACAATAAGTTAGACACTTAGATTATGACACTATTAGACTCATAAAAGAATATAGTGGCGATCAAATGTCTCGGCAATGATAGGAATACTAATATCCAACAGGGGAAATTTGGGAAAGTTTTTTTTCTTCTTTTCCAAACCAAAACTGCAGATTTTATTTTTAAAAAGAATCCAAATTGTGGGTTTATAATTAAATCAATGGAAGGCCGGAAGACCTTCACAATGATAGTAAGACAAACGTGTGTGTGTGTGTGTGTGTTTGCGCGCGCGCGCGCAGAAGGAGGGAACCACGTACATGACGTAGACGTAACACCTATGAAGAAATTCCATGCACGCGCACGCACCTCTTTGATGATGATTTTGCCGTTCTGGTGAATGGTGCTGTTGTTCACCATGCTCACGATGGCCACGCCCAAATTGCACCGAATCCCGAAAGAGATGCAAAAGCCCAGGCCGCTCATGATCGCGATGATGTAGCGGCGCGGGAGGCCGAAGCACGTGCAGTCACATAGGGGCGCCTTCCTCTCACTTCTCTGCGCCGGTCGGCCATCTTCCGTTAATTCAATATTTTCCCCAGTTTTCTGTCTCTTCTCCAACACCCTACACCGGCAAAAAGGCCATTAACGAATGAACTTGCCAGGTGCAGAGAGGGTAACGAAAACGCTAAATGGCAATTAACCAGTGCATAGACTAGTTTAGGCTAAATAATACAGGCAAAAGTATAATTAAGCTATGATTAAACTCTTATCAGCTCATAAGTTATTCCAATCGAATATTTATTCATATTTTAAACAGGCTACAAGTGCCATGCGTACCATTTTAGCATCCCATGACATTTATCCTGCAGGCCTACTTGATCATGAGTGTTAAAATATTATTTAGTAATAAACACAGTGTATAAATAATTCTTATTCACGCTAAAATTAAAGTCAGGAAACGCAGAGGATTCAGCCGGAGCGTCAAAGGCCTCATCTGTCTCTCATGTACCGCATTGCAGCATTTCGTTCACCTTCGTCCTTATTTGCATTGATACAAGCTTCACGTTTTCAAATTTCATCAGGGCCAACAAAAAAATATATTATTTCAGTAAATATTTCAGTATGATTGTTAACAAATGTATTTCAATACACATGCGTTTTATTTACAGAACAGCTGCAACAGGATATGAAGCATATGAAACCATGCAGGCAGATTAGTCACCAAAATAAAGAAAATCTTCTTGCAAACAAATTTCGATCATGCTCTGAAAAACACAAGCTATTTTTAATTGTTTTGCTTCTCACTCTACATTTAATGTATTATTTAGAGCAAATCAATAACCTACAGAAGTGTCAAAGGCTATGTTCTCTGAATAGCCTATTTGCAATATTTAGTTCAAGGTCCTGGTATAATATAATATGAAGTGTTAAATATTCGAATTCGTTGCCTATGTTATATGGACAACTATTCAGTATATGAAATATTAAAAATATGAATAAAAGGATCAGTAAAACAAAGCACTGCATTATTCAATTGAAAAAATGTAACCTATATATAAAAAAAATCTATTACAGGTTAACAATAGCTAGATATAACAATATCTAAACGAATTTAAGTGTAAATACACATGCAAAAAATGCACAAATGTTTGTTTTCCTTTTGCACATTTACATACAGTGAAGGAGATTCTCTTCGTTTATGTGAATTATTTAAAGACCTCTAAATGGGCTCTGAAAAGGTGACACCCAGGGGAATTCTCTCGTCAATGATTACAATTCAATCAGCTTTCCTCTCACACAGATGACTTGGAAATCTCTTCCACAAGATTAAAATATTTCACTCTAAATTCTACATGTATTATTGCACACACAACACACACACACACACGCACGCACGCACACACACACACACACACACCTTTAAAAGAACCGCGTGACTGTGCAAATATGTTTTCTAAAATGTCATGACAACATCCTCCATCATTTGTTATAGAATTGTTAACCAGTTGTTTGGTGATGCAGCTCACAAATATGCAGTGCAAAATGGTTTTGGAGAGGAAATCAAAAGATATGACTATTTGAGCTTACTTGTACACATGACCCAGAGTCTTCCCTGCTAGTTGCTTGAATGCCTCTTTTCTGGGCACAAAACCGGGTTCCTTCGGAGTATCCATGTCCAAATATGATAATCCCTCGTTTTCTTATCGTTAGTGTTAAAGTATCATGTCATGGACGAGCTGGTCGGACATACCGGACAGACACCCAGCAGATCTGTGATTGAGTCGGACAGATAGCTACAAAAAAAAAAAAAAAACCCACGACGTCGTTCCTCAGACACGAAAAGTAAAAAAAAAAGAAAGAAAAAAGAAAAACACCTACTATATATGACAGGAGAACTCAGAAGTGGAGTGGATCTCTCTTTTCGGATTGAAAAACTCGCACTTTTTAAGCATCGTGAGCGTTTTCACTGCCATCTCGGTGCGAGTCAGTACATTTGATGATCACGTCAAACCCGACGACTGCTTTTTGAAAGATTAGGGGAAAAAGTTTAGTGGAAAAAAAATGTAGCCAACGGAAATCTACATAGACGACAAACAGACAGCTACAACGAGCAATTAAATAAAGGACTGGAAAGGAATTTTCCGGTGTATCTTCTTCTTTTGGTGCGAAAACTGCTTTCAGCACCAAGGTCAGCGGTACGGCGCGTGCTGCCAGGAGAGCGCGCTACACTCTAGACAGCACCCCCTCCCATCACCACCCCTTCTCCATACACGCCAGTCTGCCCACTTTAACTGGGAGGGGTTAGACATCACGGGAAACATTCGCAATCCCATCATTTTCAAACATTCCCGGCTGTTTTTAAAGGGGACCTGCATTAATGCGACAAAAAGGCATTTTTCAAGCATGGGGTACAAATTTGTGCTTTCAATCTCACTGGTTGTTTTTTATATAAAAGGCCTGGCAAGCCTCCTGGGGGCGGTGCTATGGAAACCGAATGAGGAGTGTTTCCCCCTCCGAGATGTCGCGTCTGTGGCGACAAAAAATGTATTAATAATTCAAGCACAGCTCAGCAAAGCCTCTCCGTGTCTGCAGTAGATGTGCACAAGGAGAATGTGTGTGAATATGCATCTGCAATGCTAAAGGTCAAAGATACTAATTAAGTAATGTACTGCATATTTAGAAAATAATATACCTCCCAAGCAGCAAGAGAGAAGAAAGACTAGCCTTCAAAATAAACCTTATGCAATATAGATTTCTTTGACTAATAGTTCATGGCATAGTCCTAAATCTATACTGAAACTACATATAGTTAAAACAAGGAAAGCCACATAAACAGCAAACAGGTAGTTGGACCAGCTGAGTGAGTGAGTGGCGCCATCTGGTGGATATGCTAAGCGCATGCGCACAAAGTGCATCCCGTCGCCTTTTCTGGCCCAACTATTACCTCATTATCTCCCCACACACACACACACACACACACACACACACACACACACACACACACACACACACACACACACACACAAACACACAC
>JAQMYM010000023.1:6387428-6410974 GCA_030014255.1 Parauchenoglanis ngamensis
ACACACACACACACACACACACACACACACACACACACACACACACACACACACACACACACACACACACACCCTTCGGAAGAGGATTAGGGCCACGTGAAATAAATTTCAGAGAATTCTGAAGAAAAAAAATAAATCGGACCTCTGCCTTTTTTTCTCAGAATTCTGACTTTTTTTTTCCACAGACCTCTGACTTTTTTTTACTCCGAATTCTCACTTTTTCCCCTCACAGTTCTGACTTTTTTCCTCTCAATTCTCACTTTTTTCTCTGAAGTCTTTGAAATTTATTTCATGTGGCCCTGATCCTCTTCTGTAGGATCCACAGGTATTTTTCCTTATATGAAATTTAAGAGGAAATAATCTCTGCATGCAACATTACATTAAGAAATGCTCAATGTTCTTGTATTCAGAGAGCATACAAGTGACACAAAGTCCAAGGTTGTCAATTTGAGCATTTATTGTAATATCTGTACACATAATTGCCTGAGGGCAGACTTTTGGTATACCCTATATTTTGGCACAATTCAGCTAAAACACATGAGTTTCACTACATGAAAAATTGTATAGGTTTATTTTAGGTTTATTTTGAGTCATGCAACTCAAGTAGGAGGATTATTGGGTACAAGATCACATACAAACAAGTAAATGGCTAAATAGCACCATTATTACAAAAATAAAGCAATGAAGCAAACAAAAAAAAAAAAGACGAGTAAATATTTTAAGGCAGATGCAAACTTCTCCCAAACATATACTGATACAACACACACCAGCCCATTTCTGATCACTAGAAGGTTAACTTCCCTGAGATGTACACTTAAGCCAACTATAGGGGGCTTTATATTCCTCCAGATTGACATTTAGCATGGAACAGTCTATTTCTTCAAAGAACCTTTGAATCATAAGAGTTAGATCAGCAACAATAAAAAGCAAAGAATGACAAACATTATCTGTAAATCTGTAAAATAAAAAAAGAAAAGAAATAATACATACAAAATACACAACTGCAGGTATATGCAAAGACAGTTTAACATCATACACATACTTTTCACAAAATGATGGTGCAAATAAATAAGATTAGTAGAAGTGATAAACAACTCAATGCAGCATTGCGATAAGAAATTTAAAAGTATATCACTAAATGAATATGAAGGAATGTCCTGAAACCTCATTCAGTCCTACAGAGATTTTAGTGTTTTACAAGGCCCAGAGCCCAGAGAAGGGGCTTATAAACACTGCATTGTCTTGAAATTGAAACTGCTAAGAACACAAATGAAATGCATCCAAAAACCTATACATGATTAGATGTGAGAAAGAGATACATGAGATGAAAATGCCTCTAATGATCAAAACACCTCTGGATGTTGCTCATCATTGCTTTTGTTCATACTGGACTTGTAGAAACATTCGGAGTCTCTCAAGGATTTTTTTTTTTTTTTACATTTTTGTCTGGAATTTAACATAGCACTTAGCTATTTCTCTGATGTGTTTTTTGTTAAGTTGTAAAAGCACAACTGTAGCCCAAAGAAGGTCTAGTTTGCTCTTTGGATTCCGTGTATACACGGCATAAAATTTAATATTTCTTTTTTCAGGGTAGATCTCTACAGTATGTCTCACTATCTTGTAGATCTTGCTCGTGCAATGCTTTTATTGCAGTATTTATTCAAGAGCTCTTTAGTAAAAGTCAGGCTTCTGTCAGAAAACTGTTAATGTGTTCATATATTTAGTGTGATCCTGTACACTTGTGTTGACAGATTTAACAGTTAAATTAACTTTTTAATGTAAATGATGTACATATTGCACCATTTCATCCACAACTCTAACCCAGGTACACATATTGTAGGTCCTACCATTGTGTTAAAAAAGAAGACTAACGTTGCATAAAAAAGCATAAATGCAGAAAACAACATGACAGACTTGTGATCATTACAGCATGAGTGTTTGGATACTCAAAATGGGTTTACACTACAGTGACCTAAAATTAAAGTTTAAAGACATACGCGGTAGTTTTAAAAATGATGAGCCAGCAGAACTCTACATCTGAACAGAGGGACAAAAATATCTCACGAGTATAAAATCATACAGTGCAACACATCGGGGCAGCTTCCTCTGAAAAAAGAAAATGGGGAATAATAGCTAATAAAACAGAATAAAAGCCTATTTGTCTCTAAAGGAATTCTTCAAAGAGCATATAATCATACTTGAGCGTTCACATTTCACCTTTGCTTGCCACTGGTTTACAAGGCAAAACGACCAGAGAGTCAGTTCAGAGTGCTGTCCAACTCGCGAAATCCACCAATCATGCTGCCAATCATAGCAGTCACAAATACTGACAGAGAACTTCATGCTACAGAGACAAGAGTCAGTGTGCACTGCAAATGAGAGTAAAATACAGACAGCAGAAGCATCACAAGATCTCATCTTGGCCTTATCTTCCTCTTTATAATGGAAAGTGAGTTTATCGGGATAAGGCTACAGGCAGGCTAGTGCTTTGATTACACATAGCATGGTCTGGTGTTGATCATACTCCATATACTCATGACTGGCTGGCACACCGTCAGGCTCCTGCAGGCTCGGGACTCCTTAGATACATTCAGACAGGACTTCTATATTGTCTGGAGGGAGCAGTGAGCAGCTCTCTGCTGTGTGACATTGGTCTGTGGTCTGACTCTGGCTGAGCTGCAATGTGATCTTCTTCACATCGTAGTCATGCAGGTACTCCTGCACTAGGTAGCGCTCGTGTTTTATGCGGTCCTTAACCTCTGATGGAACGTCAGGGATCAGCCACGCCACGAAGAACTTCACCACAAACACCACATGCTGAACAAAGGCACAAAAATTGTCTCAGATACAAACAGTATGCAAATAATGAATAATCTGAGATATTTAAAAAAAAAAATCACAAACTAACAATCCACTGTTCTCACCTCCATGATAATAATGAAGGCCATCTTAGCTGCAAGGATATGCCAGAACTGCATGGTGGGCTTGTATTGCCTCTCTTGTCCTGGTGGATAGCGGTAATCTCGATATCTACAACATTTCAGAGATACAATCTAAATTTGAATTGTAAGATTTTATTAAGATTACATGGTTAATATCAGAGCTACGGCATCCTAAGCCAACTATTAGCAGAGGACACATACACAGTATCTCATTATTTCCCACAACTTCTGTTCATCTGCTTTAACCAGCTATAGTTTCACAAAGGAATGGTCAAGTTTAAATTTCAAGTAGAGCTTACAAACAGTTCCCAGTGGTGTGAAAATGTAACCTAATTAATTTGTATACTTTGCCATTGTATATGAAAAAAGTATGCCACTATACTGTAGGTATTAATATGAACAGGTGATGTAGTGGTAAACTTTTAGTATAGTAGCTTATCACCGAGTCTTCTGATTTTCTTTTTTGTTATACTACTGCCAGCTCAACTGAGAGTTATTTCCATTCCATGCAGGGAAAGAACATGCATGCTGGCTATCAACTGCAGCTGTATTAGGTTTGAAACTTTTTACAGAAGCTGTGCCTTGTGTGTGATACCCCTATACATGAACACACACCCAGCCACATACCTGCATGTTCTGATGATGGATTCATCGAACCAGGAGGGGTTCTCATCAACATCTGGTTTGTTTGTTTGCTTGAGCATGGAGATTTCATACACTGAAAGGCTGTTGTTAATGTAGCCTTTCATAGTGGCCTCAGGGCCAATATGGTAGGCGTATAGGTAGACGAGCCGAGGGATCATATCAGAGGTAAACGCCACTATGAAGGCCTGGAATGACATAAATAGTGTACAGACACTGAAATTAAAAAAAGGAAAACAGAATCTTTTGTCCCCATCTGTCAATACATCTTTCTGACTGTCAGTATATTATGACACCAGGTAAGTGGCAGCAGAGCAATGCAAAAAAACAAACAAACAAACAAACAAACAAACAAACAAAAAAAACAGATAATCATACAAGAGCTTCAGAGAATGTTCACACCAAACATCAGAATGAGGGGAAATGTGATCTCAGTGACTGTGTATTTCAGAAACTGATGAGATTTTAATGTAAAATAGTCTCTGAAGTTCATGCAGAATGGATAAAAAAAAAAAAAAAAAAAAAAAAATATATTAGTGAGCCAGTTGGTCAGTGGACAGAAAGGCATTGGTGAGAGAGGTAGGCAGAAAAAAGCCAGTCTGTTTGAACTGGCAGGAAAGTTATGGTAACTCAAATAATGGCTCTTTACCAATGTGGTGGGCAGAAAAGCATCTCAGAACACAAACCCTGTCAATCCTTTATGCAGAGGGGCTACAACAGCAGAATGCTACATTGGGCTCCACTTGCTGTCAGCCAAGAACAGAAATCAGAAGCTATATTTTGTTTAGGCTCACCACTGGACAGTTGAAGATTGGAAAATTACTGACTGGTCATCACTGGCTGACTGAATAATTGCATTAATGAGCAGCTGTACAGGTAGTCCTATTCAAGTGGCTGGTGAGAGTATGCATGTTATAAGTAAATAATTAATTTTCTCTAGTTTATATAGATTAACTGTTTAGTTAAAATTATTGTATATTGTGTTACAGTGCTGTGCACAATGTCAGCCAACCTAATATTTTTTATACAAATTTTGTCTAGATCTTAATTTTCATCTGCATTACTGTGCAAGTCATTTTTTTATGTAGAAAGATTTTATTTCATTGTATGTTTTCTTTACTTTACTGCAACTACCCAAGACTTTATGCACAGTGCTATGGAAAAAAATAACTGCCAGTATACTGTATATCTTTGTAGGTAGAATATGCAATTGAATTAACAAACACAAACTTTGTTGATATGACTTAACCACATTCACACTGGCATAACAACATAACCTGAAGCCATTTATTTTCAGTGAGATCTGCGTGCATTGTGGTTGACGTGATATGAGCACATGATGACTCATGTGGTGACTAACAATAGAATGAGGGATGGTGGCAGGTTTATTTTTTCCCTGCTGGAGACACCGGCAATAGACTCAATATTAAGGCCCACTAGCAAGTCAAAAACTGTATTACAGTATCATCAAGTTTAAGAAGTGAAAAAGAAAGTCTTGGTCTTTGTTACTCACATTTGTGACAACAGATAAAATAGCCACCACATTTAGGATCTCCTGCCAGGCTCCAATATTGCGTGCTTTGGCCGCCACAGGCCTACAGAACTGTGTTGTGAACTTCCATGCATCCACTCGCACTTCTATTATGTTGTTAAAAAGAGCAAGCAGTGGAGCAAGTGGAAATGAAGCCACAAATAATGTGATGAAACCAAACTGGATCACTGTTAAAAAAAACAAAAAACAAACAAACAAAAAAAAACCGGTAACATTAGTTAATACACATTAAAACATGCTCATATAGACTGCTAAATAAATAGACATAATAAAACTGTAGTTTTATATTCATGAACTTTCAAGTTACACTAATATCAGAGTGGTAAATAGCCAGAGGAAATTTTAAATATGAGTGAAACCGTACCCATCTCTAGGTACTCGTAGAAGAGACCAAATTGGCCAAAGCTTTGTAAGTCATGGTCCTGCTCCCATCGACTGTAGAGGCTCTCCGGATGGTTTCGACCTTTCCTGCTGACCCACCAGTTCTTTAGTAACCTGAACTCACAGACACAACTTAGTTTATGTATTATATAATTTCAGTCCATACAATGTGACAGACATCTGTAATAACTAATGGGATTAAATGCTGCTATGGTCTGGTTGAGATTTATTATGCTTAAGAAAGTGATAATTTGCACCTTCTCAAGTCATATAAATGCATAGTGTAGTACTTCTGCTCATGCGCCCATTGTCTGTGGTTGTATACGTGTATATGCAAATTACTATTTAAAAATTATTTAAATACTTAAAATTTTGTATAATTACAAAATCCAAAAAAGCTTTCACCCCTTTTTCCTGATCTTCTGCATATAGTTTTTAATAGTTTATTAGTTAGGCCTAGGTCTTGGGGATACTCACGGTAGCAAGGCCTCTTGGATATTTCCCACCAGTTGTTTCCCTGTCATGACAATGACTAGCTGAGTGGTGAGCTCTATCAGACAGCCCCCTGGAGCACACTGCAACAGATCCGATCCTCAAATTACACAAGCAACTGTGTATGCTCTGAGGCAGTGCACGTGGAATTAGGTTGGACAAATGATGTGAATGTAAAAGTGAATGTGAATCATACAACACACAGTAAGATTATAGAAAATCAAACCATCAGGGGAAAAAAAGAATTTATGCAAAATTTCAGATGGTAAAAATACAATATACAGTGTATTATGAAGCTTAGAGCATTATGTTTGATGGAAAGATTCATCATTTATACATACACTGTTTTATATTTTAACCATTGTGTTTTAGGGATACATATACAGGAATACAACAAAACAATAGAATAGAATTTAATTTATAATAATAGTGACAACAGACAGAAGACGAACAACCTCACCTCCTCATTTCTCCATTTCCCAAACATGTAGGTGTAGTTGCCTGGGTAACCCACAAACTTGCCTTTAAAGAAGGCAACATAGAAGCAGGAGGAGTAGTAGTTGACAAATTGGAACATGAACATCTTCATGGTCAACTTGTTTTCATATTCTAAATGTGTCTTGGGGATTTCTGTAGGTAAGGTCAAATAGTCATGTCAAAAAATATTCATAAATAACAGGTAGATAAAGGGCATCTGTTATATCAAACAAACTATAAAACAGTCTACAGTTTTCATAAATACATATGGAATGTCTGGCTTTTGAGAAGAAACAAGTCATGATTTGACTATGAAATAAAGTGTTATAAAAGGGTAACAGTCACAAACAAAATACAGTTACAATTAAAAAAGACAGTAAAGCTTTGTCATACCCATATCAGTAATCAGTATAGCCACGTGCTCATAGAGAAAGTTCAGGATGAGGATGATAGCAAAATTAATGCAAGACGCTGTAACTGAGGTGGCCAACTGTGGAGTAATCAGAGATCCCACAAGCTGGATCTTGCTGGTTGTGCTATCTTTCATGATGCTAGCGAAAGCAGCATAAACCGCTAACCTGTATGCAATCACTCCCATTATGCAGGCCACAATCATGAATGTCTTAAGAAGAAACAAAGGACAGATTACAGATGCAGTTTTGGTGGTCCAGTCAGGAGTACATATATGAATAATGTTTGAATATCATAATTTTTAAAGATTCAGGACTTTGGCAAGAAGCACAGTGACTCACCCAAAACAGAACTGTAGCTCCAGAGAAGCAGAAGCGAGCACACTTGCTGGTTAAAGGCAAATATGGCTCCAGTTCCTAAGATAAATCAGAGCCTGTGTCATTACAACTACTTAAACACATTCACGGAATACTCTCTATGGTCTTAATATTGTAAAACCTTAACTAACAATTGTAATTTTAAAGGTCAGGCAAAGATGTAGTTATACAGAAATAATAGAAAGTAAAGTAAAGTAGGTTCTCTTAAATGACAGCGTGAACTGCCACAGAGTAATGACCACAAAGTACCTGTGTGACACGATTGCGACGACGCTTGGTGCACTTCAGCTCAAACTCAGGTCTGATCTGAAGCTGCTGCTGCTCCTCTTCAAAATCTACCAAGTCCCACTCGTACTCCAGCCTCGCCTGCCTCCGCTTCCATAACTCCAGAAACAGAGTTACTGGAGGAGAGCAAAAGAATAAAAGAAAAAGACAGACAATAAGAAAGAAAGAAAGAAAGAACGTGAGCAAGGGACTGGGGAAATCAAATTTATAGCTTATTGCCATTTGGCTATACAGCAAATGTATATCCTATCCTTGTGTATTTGATATTCTTATTATTCTTATTACTGAGAGGGAGATCGCTTTGGGACCTCTAATTAACATTTCTATCATGCATCATTTACAAAGATCCACTGTGCATGCTCGGTTTTAAAATGAAGCAATTACTGAATTTCATTCAGCTGCCCCAAGTTGACAAATTAATCAGATAAATAGTTATCAAATTGGCTCTGCTTCATCCAACCCATTTATGTATTTCTATCCCATGAGACCAGTGTAGGGTTCCCAGTTTGAGTGTAATGTTTTTCTACCTGTAGGTGGCAGTGTTTAAATGTGGTGAGGACAAATTTACCCCAGATTCCCATGAAGATGGCAAAGAACACAGTTCCTTCATTGTCAAATAGATGGGATTGCTAAAGAAAGAAGAGCGAGACATGAAACTGCAAGCCGAAAAAGGTGGTATCAAAAATCATTAATCAAACCACATAACTATTCAAAAGTTAAGCCAGCCAAAAGTTGGCCTGTCCATGGTGATGCAGCATGGGGTGGTATAATGATGAAGACACACGGCTTCCAGCTCAAGGATGCGGATTTGCTTTCCTGTTCGGCAGGTATTACTTGGGAGTTTTGCTGCAGATAATTCGTTTAAATTAAACCAGCCTGTACTGATATTTTGCTTAACACCCTGTTAGTAAAACCATTATGGTAAGGTGATTGGTAATGTTATGGGTAATTGTGTAATAAATCAAACATTATGACATGGGATTACTCAGACTGAAGCAGAATTCAGTCTAATCCTAAAAGTTAGGCTCTCGACTGGTTTCATGTGAAGGCAAGAATCGTCGCTCTGTGGCTTGCTTTAATTTGCTTACTGAAAACACAGGGTGAAGTGCATAGTGCACGTTCACTCATCGATTTATTTCAGAGGGTTAGGCAAAATATTAGTACAGACTGTCTACTTTCCAAAACGTTCCCCAAATAATATTTGCAGAGCGGGACACAAACCCGGATCACCAGTGCTGCATTTTCACCATCACACTAGGAATCGGACTGGGTAGTGGGTTGTTTTAGCTGCATTTTTTTGCCTTTTTTGTGCGCACACACACACACACACACACACACACACACACACACAAAGATGCGAGAGGTGAACACATACACAATACACACATGTAATCAGTGAAGTATGTTAATAAACAATAAATGAATTTAACACCATTTTAAAAATGGCAGCTTTGCTCAGGGTGCCCCATATCACACAATGATGTGCGAGTAGTGAGAAGTGATCAGTGAATAGTGACTATTCTCTCTGACCCATCAATAATCTGCAGAATTTTTCAGGTCACCTTTTGGTATTGCCTCAGCTCGCCTGGAACCTAGACAGAGGTGATACCAAAAACAGTACTGGCTACCAGGTACTGTCCACGACTCGGGCGTAAGGGAAATGCAAAAAAGAAGGCGAGTAGAGTCGAGTCGAGTCGAGCCGATATCATGCAGTGGAAAAGTGAAAGTGGCTTGGACTGAGCTACCCAACACACTATTCCAGCCAATCAGGGGGGTTATGCTTGTACACAGGTCAGGGAGAAGGGGCAGGGGGAGTTGGGGGTGTCATTATTAGTGTCATTGCCGTGGCAGTGCGCGTACGTGAATTCAGGAGGTGGAGCTTCTGAAGGAGCATTGAAGGGAGGTGTGTATTTGTTTGACTGCTGACTTCAAATATCAACAATCTTTCTACAGAATTGATGACTCCCCCTTTAATACTTTGGAATCAAATACACTTAAAAAACCTCATAATTTAGAGGCACCTAATAAATAGAGCTATACAACAACAGGGAATTAATGACAGTGAACTAACTCACCCATGATGACAAACAAGTTGAGTTGAGTTTCCAATAGGTGCACTTCTGATCACACAGAGGACACATGACAATGGTTCCACCAATATTGGGGTCACAGACCTCTTTACTGAATAATTAATATGGAGGGCAAAAAATACAGGTCAATTTATAAGCAAGCAATTTCAAACATTCAGCTATTTCAAGGCAACATAAGCTTCACAATAACTAAGAAGCATCAGTCAGAATTTTAAGTTCATATTCAAAACACAAATGATGTATTCATGTTTATTAATAATTAATTGTCAAACACACAAAACTGCTAATTAGTGCAAGTGAATCTGGGTAGGTTTTTTCCCCCCATGAGATGTAGAACAGTATTAATTGCATCCTAACCTTGTTACATTATCCTCATAGCTGAGTAAACCATACACAAAACAGATGACACCCATGACAGCAGCAAAGAACAGCATCTCTGTGTAGAAACCCAGCCAAGCAAAATAGATGCCAATCTTCTCACCATAGTATTTCCTGTCAAAGGCAAACAGGAAGCATCACTTTCAATCTACTTTGATATACAGAGTGCAAAGTATGAACTGCACCAGAGCTGACACCACACTAGCTAGGAATTAATACTAAGGCTCACTCAGTTTATGTAAATTAAGATTCAAGCATTTTTCCAGTACCTACAAGGTTTATGTCAGCGCTAAAGATAATACATGGCTTTAGTGAAATTAATTTATGTTATAAGAATGCCTACTGTCTGCAATTAGTTTTGACTATAACAAATATTTCATGGGTTAACTTTTAGTTCCACCGTTCATTTGATTATAATTTATACCAACAGCATAAATGAGAAAGTAAAGACAAGTGAAGACAGAAGCTAGATCTGAGTAATTCCTGGACTCAGAATGCTAAAGTGCTACTATTTAATTACCTAAAATTGTGATTGATTTGAAATTTGCATTATTTATTTCACTGTTCCAAAGTGTTGTCTTCATAAGCTATTAGGGATTAATTATACATGACATGCTGTAACCCAAGCACACTTTCATTCGCTAGCTAATTTCTAGCTAAGATGTACTGGCAGTAAGCAGATAATCAATCTAGCTGCAGAACTTTACATCTTTAGAACTCGCGATGTGTGACTGCAAATACAATATGCATATTGTTACAGTCCAAGACTGGACTAAATAACTTCATCATGATACATGTGATGTGAGGTAGGTGACAGAATAGTTTCAGTCATTCTTGGAATTTTATCATTTATGCTGCCTTGAATATGCCAAGAAGAAAACCAAGGACAGGGTTGGAATCTACACCACACAAGATACTGGTGCACTGGGACTGAGACCCTGATGATTCAACAAATACGTTGTGTGTGGTTTTTATTTTCATGTGCACTGGAGCAGGTGGTCAGATATTAAGCTTGTTGGAACAGATTGATTAACTTGAGTTGGTGGAGTAAAATAATTTAAACAATCAAAGACAAAGCACAGTACATTTTTGACATAGTCCTTTTACAAAGCACTTGTGTAATGTCCCTTGTAGTCACAATGAAATGGTTTCACAAAGCCAAATGGAAAAATGTGTGAAAACAACTGTATTTGAATGTAGAGAAAAGGGTTAGACCAAACATGTATTATGTATCATTTCTATGCTTCAGTCCTGCCACAAATTTAGAGAGAGCTGGATATTTTTGGTGTTTATTTGTAAATGAGTCATGGGGTGATTTAAATCTGTTTATTTTAGATGTTGTGCCTCAGTGACCTTCAGACAGTGTTGCAACCACTTTCTCCCTTGTCAGTGCACTTTGTTTTGGGGTTTGCTATATTAAGTATTAATAATTTATTGAATTCCCTGGTCTGTCACCAATACGCCTGCAATTGTGGCACTAAATATTGTGTTTAATTTAGTTAATTGCATCATGTTAAAATTCAGATTGTTTTATAGATGACAGATTCAGCTAATTTCCATGCATTATTGCCCTGTTGGGGCATCTTGAACTGTTATTTAGTTACTTAAACATACTTGCTTAAATGCAAGTTTGTCATTTTTTCTAACATTAAGCATTTTCATTTCATTAATTATTCTCATTAAGTATAATGTACTTTTCCCAGATTTGCCAGTATGTGTATTTGCCATATTTTCCCCTTGTACTTGTGTTTCTCACACCATCAAAGATTCTCCCACCTGATGAGGTTAAGAGGTTGTTCTTTGTAGAAGCAGAGAAAGCGAGCCCAGTACTTATACAGTTGAAATCGTTCACTCTCACACTGTGGATCATTTGATCTCTTCCAATAGCGGCACTAAAAACAAACCGAAAGAACAGACATTCAGCAATGCAGAAGTCTGTACAAAGATACGAAACTATAAAGAAACCCCATGTTGGGAAATGTTGAAATGTTGGTCTTACATCATGGAGTGGGTAGGCAGATGTGTAGGTGCCGTTGCTCAGGAGTCTCTTAATTCCAATCTTCTCTCGATCTACTCGATCCTTCTCATGGTATCGACATCGTGTAAGAATATAATAGATCTGAAAGAACAATAGAGAAAAAAATTACACAAGTTACCAAAAATAGCCCTTAAATGTAAGCCTCCAAAACTTACGATCCTGTTGCGGGTGGAGGGTGGGAAAAAGGTTGCCTTGTCCTCAATGAGGAAGAAGTCGACTTTGTTCTTGTTGAAGGGTGCAGTGAAGTAATCAGGCTCGGGCTTCATGATGTTCCTGGGAAGGCGGATGGGCTGCGTGAGCCAAGCCAGTGAGATTTCCCGTCCTTTCGGGATATCTGTCTTCTTAAACGGAACCTTGATCTTCAGCACCTCTGCATAAGTGGCCAAGACTTCCCATGGTGCGTGAATTTTCAGATAGTATGTTTTATTGTCATCTGAGTCCTTCAGAAAGGCAGTGGAAAGAAAATTAGAAATAAAATTTTCATTCTCTTTTCTGGACTGTTTACTCTTTGGCCTCTAGGTGGTATCTGTGCATTTCAGGTCAGAAACCCACCATTTTATCCTCAGTCTCCAGCTCCAGACCTGCGTTCTCAAGGTTGGCTTCAAACTCTCTTCTCCTCTCCTTAAAAAAAACACAGACACATGAACATACACATAAAATTATGTATTCCTAGATACGTCAGGTGCTAATATAGCGGTGCAACAGGTAGCATTGCTGTCTTTCAGCTCCAGGAGACCAGAATTCAATTCTGAGCTCGGGTTTCCCTGTGTAGTGTTCTGCATTTTCCCAAATGGGTTTCTTCCTTATTCTCTGGTCCTCCCATCACCAAAAACATGCTGGTAATTGGACAAGCTACACTAAATTGTTCCTATATGTGAAGGAGTGTTTGATTGCGTGTGTACATAACGCCCTGCCATGGACTAGTATTCCATCCATGATGAATTCACATCTTGCACCCATTATTTCCAGGATAGGCCATAGCCCTGAGCAGGATAAAGTGAATGAACATACAGGTAAGGTTTTGCATTATTCTAAAAAAGCCCACTTATGAAAAGGATGGTCAACGTTTGGCCAGACTTTGTGAATGATATTTTATATTCTTCTCCTTTCTAAGAATCCTTATTGTCAGTCACCATCTCATAATTTAAAAGCCTTCTCTAGAATGAGAGGAGACAGGAGATGTTTTTTGATCGACATCTGCATTTTATTGCCTCCAAGTGTCATGCTATTAAACAAAAATTTGCTCTCACTTTAGGGATGAGAAAATTAACTGAAAGAAATTGAACTGTGTTGTAATGCGGAACAAAAAAGACTATAATGGTGTGACAAGTCAAGAATTATTGCTGAGCAACAAGCCTGATTCAAGCAGTGCATGTGTCTGATGTACTAAATGTGCTAGAAAGTACTAAATAAAATAAAACCTCTCAGGAACACAGACAATAAGAACAAGACGAATAGAAACTGGCTGATCATGTGGCCGATGTAAGTAATCATTTCCTGGATCCATTTTTCAAACTGTGTAATCACTGCTACAACAGTGTTAATGATGTGACGAATGCTGGCAGTCTCTCAACCTTCAGCATCGCACCATATGCACTCCATCATAACACACACACACACACACACAACATTTTAGGAGTCATGATACTTCTCACTGTTAAAGTGAAATATGCTGACACTGAATCAGTCAGAATTAGAAATCTGTCTGAAAGAAAGTTTACATACCGCTTTCTTGTCTCCGTCTTTCTCGTCGGTGTAGGACAGGACAAAATCGATGCGCCGTTTGCCATCTCTGAAATACACCGAGTCATTGCTCTGCTGCAGTTTATCAATCTAAAAAAGAAAGAAAATGTAAGATAAAAGGAGTGCTCAATGAGGAACAGATTCACACACGTTCTACAAATAGTGTAATATAACATGGACTTTTCTCAGCCATGAACTACCAACTGGTTAGATATTCATATCAACTGCAAAACCTACTCATAGACCTACTCAAGTAGGTCTATGCACTCGCACACGCGCGCATGCGCACGCGCACACACAGTGATAATCATTATTCAGCACATTTGCTCATGCATGCCTACAATATTTCAAACAAGATTTTATACACTGGTGTTACAGAACATTTTAAGTGAGAGAGGTCAAGGACTACATTCACAAACAGTGCAGTTACCACTACATGAAAAGGCAAATAACTATAAATGTGCATACGAACACACAAACACACGCAGTCATGTGGACAGATTTGCATTTTCTTATCAGCCATGCTAAACATAGCATTATTAGTAGAACAATACACAGTGAGTAGCTCTTGAGTTCTTATAATATGCCCTCCTGTATCTGTCAACAGAAATCATGTGTTAAGTAGCTGGCCATGCATTATTCAGCTTCCACAAAAGCCAGTATTTATGAATCTGTATATGTGTCAAGTAAAGCACATAGACACCCCATTGCATTCTCAATTTTACACGGTACACCTTACACAACACTGAAGAACCGAATGTAACTTTTGATGCTTTTGTTTGGCAACTGCTAAGCAAACGTGAAGGCTGATCATTCATAAACATCCACACAGGGCGCTTTCTGTTACAGGACACACAAAGACGTCAGAGCAGTAAAAATTAAATACAAAAAAAACAAAAAACAGACTTGTCACAGATTCATTGCGGCAAATATGTTATACCAGGCATCATTTCACTCAATATTTATTGTTTTGTGTTTTTAAATGTTTTAATAGTTGCATGCATACTGTATCTGATATTACACATTACATGTGCAGGACTGTCAGTGCATGAAGCTTAACATAAGGTTTAGATATTTGACTTTATGCTTTTTCAAGATGTTGTTACTTATATGTTATTCTTATAACAAGTGCTGTTAATGTTATTGCTGTTAGTGTTGCTGTAACTAATAGTTTTAATGTTTGTTTTGTTATTAGTATTGATAGTAGCATTGTTAGTATTCTTTTATTAGTGTTATTATTATTTCTTATTACTGCTGTTATCATAGTAATTGTTGTTCTTGCTAGTGTTGGTGCTATTAATATCTAATTTCAGTGGCCACTTCATCCTGTTCACTTTATCTTCATACACACGTAGGGGAAAGTCATCTTAGCCATTCCATCTACTGGCATGTTTTTGTAAGGTGGCAGGAAACCAATGAACCGAGAGGAAACCCGCGCAGACGCGCAGAGAACATGCACAGAAACGTAGCATAGAGAGAGAAACCCACGTTCAGGAATGAACTGAGGACCCTGGAGCTTTAAGACAACAACGCAACCCACTGTGACACATCAGTACTGTTCTTAGTGTGGTTATAGTTATTATTGTTTTACCATGGTTAGAGTTGTGCCATTATAGCATTGGTAAATGTTGATGTTTTTGTTATTATTATTATTATTATTATTATTATTAATTACAACAGAAGACTTTTTTGTATCATCAATTGTTGTTTCCTGTGGGTCAGTCATACTGGACCAAATTTCCTCCACAATGTAACTGAACATTAACTGCAAGAAACAAGTAGTTTTACATCATTTATAAATTTGAATGTATATATTAGTAATTAATGGAGAGTAATTTTAATTAGGGAAACAACATCCAAATGCTAAAAGCCTCCATGGCTTCATCACTGTAAAAGCCTTAGTCCAACTGCTAATTAAATGGGAGAAAGCTAATCCATATGAATTATTTCAAAGAGACCCTTTGTATCTTGGGCTTATTAGTGTAGAAGGACCTCAGTTCACTTTGGCACTCAATCATTCTCCAAGAAGACAGAAGGAGTTATTGCACGGTATTGATTACTCCTGAATACAGAAATGCTCCAGGCTAACACAAGCAACGATCACTCAGTACACTAACAGAGACTTGGCTGAAAATTTACATGCCCTATAAATCATTACAAATTTATTACAAATCAAATCTAAAAATATTTAATATGATTCACTTTAACTATAGAGCTACATATAAGAGCTAGTACATATGCATACTTTATGATGTCAGGTTACCAGACTTGTGTTTGAGGTACATGCCATTCCTCATCCACACAAATGCACACACACACACAGTAGATGGATGCGTTTTCACTATAATATTCTATCCATTTTTTAAGTTACCACATGATGCTGTACACAAAACAATATCATAATTATTATTAACAGTATAGAAAATATAGATTTGTCTAGCACATTGAATGATAATACAAGAAAAAAATGTATTGAAACCTTATTCTATTGTAATTGTACATTCACCATGATCATACCTCCATTTGAGTCTGCATATCACTTGCAAGCCAGTACTAAGTCCTGATGAATAGATATGATAAATAGTGTGGATCCAGGGTATTCATGCTGCATGCTGTGCTTTCATGACTCACACTGAAAGCTGGCCTTACTTGTACCCGGTAGATAAGAGTTCAGCTATTTTACTCCCTCTATATCCTGTGTTAAAGTGAAAGTGACAACGCTTCCCGATATTTCAAAACATTCCGCTTGGAGGCTGGTGAATCTCCTGGAAACATGTATTTCTCAGAAAACTGAAAAGGTTTACGTCAGTGCTTTATTCACTGGACTTCTTCTGAGCAAGAAATCCCACCATGTGGCTTCTGAACAACTGCATTTTCTAACACTACCAGATGTTTTTAGATAGCTTATGGCACTTATACTTCAGCCGCACGCACACACAGGGCATCATGTCACATACTTTTTGAAATCAAAATGTGTTGGCTTGGGGCCTTTCGTAGCAACGGTTAGCCTGAGTTGTAACAACTGTCAGACGAGGATAACTGGGGAAATCGGTCTATTCCACTTATCTGCTCACAGCAAAGACAAGCGGTCACTTTAGAACATAAAGTTCAGCTGTATACAGAAATATTTAAAATATTAAATCTTTTTAGATCACAAGCATGTGATGGATATGACAAGAGATTATTTCATTAGATGGTGTAACATTCTTAAATATTGCAGCACAATACTGTTGCGCTTGATTCAAATGTATTTTATCATAGAGTAGTTAAACCTAGGAAAATATGAAACCATTCCTTTTTAGTTTCCTTTTTAGGTGCCAAAGTAGGGCTAAACGCAGGCAGGAACTGAAATTGCAAGAGTAGAGTTTTGTGGGGGAAACAGATAACCCATGCTGTATGGTATTCACTAGAGCCAAATGTTTGGTCATACTTCAATTTCATAGAATTGCAAAAACATCAATTCAAATGGATTTTGTCTCTCTGTCACCACGTCTCGTCACTGACGCTTTGTTGCTTTCTAGTTACAACATAGGGAGAGCTTGCCAACTTTACTGCCTCCTACATAGTTAGGAGGATGGTCAAAGAAAACCTCCAGGATTACAGATTCTGTGTTGAAACGAACATCAGAAAATGTTCGTTTGCAATGATAACCCAGCTTCTTTGTATAGCCCATTTGCATAAGACTCCGCCTTCATCATAGAGGTTCTTGTATATAAAGGCACCTATTTCTAAAATGATGGACTAATGATATTATAGTACAAGGCTCCTGTGTTTACACAGGTGAATATGAATGTTATTTTTACTATTTTTCATAATCTATTATGTAATATACCTGCTAGAAATATTGGGTTATTGAGCTGTAAAATCGAAATTTTTCATGTTGTTAAAACAAGTGTAAACATGGGCAGAATCATACACATGCCAGAGATGAAACTAATAAATACAGAAGCTGTTGCTGGAAACTGAGCACACTCCTTCTACTATAAGATTTGACTGTACACGACTTTGATAAAGGACCAAAGGAAGAGAAGGGAAAAAACAAACAAAAAAAACAAACAAGCAAACAAAAAAAAACAATACAATTTGTTGCCTGACGGTTTAGGATTTGCTAATTTTAGTAAAATTAAAAAAAAAAATTAAAAAAAAGGAAATACATGTTCCTTTTTCTTCTTGCATTTTTTTTTTAATTAAAATACTTAAGTATAAGAAACCAAATATACCAGTTAGTTCCAAGGAAAAGAATTCAGATTAGTTTGCATGTGGTGGGGGTAATGTTTGCCTCTTTTAAAAAAAAAAAAGAAAAAAAGAAATCTTCAAGGTAATTGTGCTTCATAGATTTAATGGTATGGTATTCTGTTACATGCCAGTAAATATGGGCATTAAATCATGACATTCTGATATCTAGCACTAAATATATATCATATTAAAATGCTTTTCAGTCTTGTAAGGCCAGTAAGTTAAAGCAGCAAGTGGATACTTCCTTTTGGATGCATCAAAGAGTTGCCGAGTACAGCTGCTCGGCAAAATCAATAATGCGCTGAGCAAATCAACACCCACCAGCAAATCCTGATGCCCTGCCAAAAGACAGGCTGAATCCCAAATGACTTCCTATTCACTACCTAAACACTCTAACTACAGTATAATATAATAGCCTAATATATAAAATAGAATAGCCTTACTAATATAATTGCCTTGCTAAAATGCCAATGGAATTGAAAGGAAAGGGCGTTTCCTTTTTGTCTGCTTAGCATGAGGAAGAGAAAGTGCAATCACAAAGGGAAGGACTGCTATCTCGTATTCCTAACAGCTGAATCAGACCTGTTTGATTCTGAAATGGCACAGGGAAATAGTGTTTCCATTTCAATTTTAGCAGTGAAGAAAAATGCAAATGCAAATACATGTTTTGCTGAACTGAACTTGAATTATTAGGCACACATTATGCACTTTAGAAAGAGGAAACAGCAAATGCATCATTTTCTAATTAGCTTAAAGAGCCTATATCAATATTTTAAATTGCCACTTGAATTAATTTTAATCTTGATTTAATGTTAATTCTATATCTCTATCAGGGTTTCATACAACAAAGTGTGATTTCTTTATTTCCTGACTCATCAGATCCATAATCCAAAAAAGTCACATCCATAACACTCAGATTGATAATTGACATCAAAACAAGTATTTTTAAAATAATTCTTTTTTGTGGTCCCTTTTATTTTAACAGGCTCATGTGTATACCGTTAGTATTTGTTAAAATGTATAATCTCCCAAAAACACTGCCACATCCATAGCAGTGATAAAATTATCTGTAATATATTGTATACAGTACATAAATATTTTAATTTTCAATATAGCTTTGCATTCTTCCTTGCAAACTGCGAAGCTTGTGAAGGCAACAAGACACTATGCAAGTCAACAGAAGTTCAAACGTCTGACCTATACTGCTGGAAAAACCTACAATCCTTGACTAAGTGAATACAAGGTTTTGACTGGTAATTAACATAGCACTGATCTCAGAAATAAATAAATTGGCAGAGAAGAAGCTGAATGAATAGACAACCAATAAGAATTATACGGGAAGTCATAGATATATTTAACGTGTGTGCATGTGTTGAATAGGGAAGCTTATCCAAGCCACCACAAATTTACACATGGGAAACCATTAGCAACAGATGGGCTACAGTCAGTAATTCTATACCTACATCTGTACCCATGTTTGATAAAAATGGCCAGTAAGTTTATGTACAAGGTACGTGTAGCTCACTGTGTATGGGGGAACATGGATAAACATAATGTAAGGATTAAGGTAATCATTAAAGGTCCACTATGTAGGATTCAACTACCTAAATGCCCCTCTCTTTGCATGTATTAAAATGTTCGGTGGCCGTCAGGTGCCCGTAGAGTACTTCCAAGTAATTACATTCACAATGCCTTGCATTTGCAATGCTATATAATAAGTATGATCCTCCATTTTTCAAAATTTGGGTTCTCAAACTTGTTAGACAGCACCAGCAAACACCCATTCCTCTGATTTCTTCTTCCTCGTCTTCCTTTCTTCTTCTTTATGTTCCTTCCAGAGCTGCCATGCGGATTCACGGTGCCACTTGTAAAACCGTGAAACATGGAAGGCACTCTCTAGAGGTTTGTCTGTTCTGGGCTACCGTAGCAGTGCAACATGGTGGCTCTATGTTAGTGGACCCTCTCCATATGTATATATAAAGGACTCATTCTAAGCTTACGAAAAACTCAACAATTTGTAGTTACAGGTAATTATACACTAATAAACATACTTATGAATATTATATTCCATTTCCACTAATAGACCCCCTAAATCCTATATAGTGGACCTTTAAAAGTGAGAGTTTTATGAATCGGCCAGTGCTCAATTGCACGCTAGATAGATAAAGATAGACAGACAGACAGACAGATTTTTCTTCCTAAAGTACAGTATATGCAACACAGCTAGAAATGGAGATGTGCTTACCTCACAATGGCCCGGCAGTTGTGTCTCTTTGTCTGAGGTTGACAGGAGACGGCCATTATTGTCTGTGGATAGACAAGCAGTCAGAGCCCACTTATGCAAAGCACTAGAGCACAAAGATCATTGAAAGACAGATGAGCGAACATTCAAACACTTAAGATGATCTTAACATTACAAGGTTTTTGTGAAATTCTAATTATGTACGAGTGACTTAAAATGACTTAAAAGCCCAAAATGGACATTTAGAAATATGTTTACTGTAAAGCACAGAATTTAGGCTCTCTGCTTCCTGTCTGATGTGTTATACAGTATTAATACTAAAAATACTGCAGTTTAGCAACAACGTACCTGTAGTATTTCTCTGTAGTGGTAGAAACATTTCTGTTTTTGTTTGGTGGATCTGGTTTTTGTACAAACCATGCTTTTATCTGTTACAGTAAATGAATCATAGAGCAAGCATACCAACAACAGTTTTTTTTGTCTCAATCCACACGCAGTACGACTGAATCCACTGAAATACAAAAGGAAAAATGCTCATGCAGTATCGACTCATGTTGATCTAACTAAATGTGAAGAATGGGGGAAACATATTTTGCGTCCAAGTTAGAGCGCAAAAGTCAAATGTGAATACTATGAAGACTGTTACAGGAATACACATTTTCCAACTGCAATGGAAAAGAGGAAAAGTTGAATGGGTACAGGCTAAACCGGTCATATGCTTGCAGTTTTGCCATTGTGCTAAACCTAACCGTAGCACAGTCCGAGTAAGACTTGACATCAGACATGACTTGTGAGAATATTGTTAAAAGCAGCATTGACTGAGCTGGGACTCTTTGGAAATTTTCTAACAAAGAAACCGAAAGACTCGTTTTCCTCCACTTCTGGCATCTCTCAGTCACAAACGTGTACTACTTGTAGCTCTCTGTATCACCAATGCTGACAGTACAGATTTGAGAGAGCACTGATGGAATGACAGGACTTCCTGTGGGTTGTGCAGAGCGCCACATACACACGCTTGCACAATACAAACACCACAAACCTAGATGAGCAAGGTCCCACCCCACACACACGCAGCACAGTGATCCTGTAGAGCAGAGGGAGTTGAAACTGTATTGCACAACTGCAGTATTTCGATAATCTATTTACTGTGTACACATGACTATACATATTCAGTTGAAAAAGAAATAGCAAAAAAGGAAAAGATGCTTAAATAGAATATAGACTTACAAATTATTGTCAGTGAAGATGTTTAACACTTGTTCATAACTCAAGCCCAAATATACACTGTATGGCCAAAAATATGCAGACACCCAACCTTCATCCTCCTATGTGGGCTTCCCCAAAACTGTTACCATAAAGTTGGAAGCACTAAGGATAAACTGGAACACTAACTGCACCCCAGTCCTCTTTGTAGCTGAATGAGCACAGATCCCCACAGCCATGCTCCCAAGGCTAGTGGAAAGCCTTCACTAAACAATGGAGAGGGAATCGATTCAGAACGGGATGTTCAAAAAGTGTATATGGGTGTTACAGTCAACTGTCCACTTACTTTTGGCCATACAGTGCATGTATTGTGTTTTTCATGTTAAAAATGTTTTATATTTTACTTTGTTAGGGAGCGCCGATACCATATGGAAGTTCACTAGATGTATTGAGAGTTATTCCCAAAACATTTTTTGAAGGCCACTGTATTTCACATTCCCCAGCAGTCATTATTTCATACAGATAATACAGTGAGCCTTTAGAATGTGAAATAATTTCACAAACTAACACTGCGAGGGAGGTGTACAGTGTCAGAGACCAGGCTATTGAGCGGGCCCTCAATGCTAGTCACTTGAGTGGTGTGGGAGTAAACGAGAGAAAGGCCTCACACACAGCCCACTCTGTATGTGATGGTAAAATGTGTGTCACAGTGTGTTGGCCCTGAGCTTTCTCTCTTACAGACAGTAAGCAGACACACATAACAGTGTGGCACACAAGCACACACTTGCCACGAACAGCAAAAGAAGTTATGGGGAAGTTAAGAAGTCCATAAGGAAATAAAGACAAGATCAGAAGAACAAAGGACACATGTAAGAGCAGGGACTTGATAACGAAAACGGAGCAAAGCCCAGGCCTTGACTTGAAGCAAGTGTCAGTTCACATTAGAACAAAGCGGTGGGTTGACAGACGGACGTCACAGGGACACTCCATACCTGCCAGAAAGGTCTTCCTGTAACCTGTCAATACTGCAAAGCCATCTTAACCAGGGTGACACCAAGAAGTCAGGGCAGAGGAACAAAAGAAAAGCAAAGACATATTTTGGTGGATGCTAAATAGAGAAAACAGCAATATAAACACTGTAAAAAAGGACGGCTATGGAAATAGTAAAACAACTTAAAATGAAAAATAGCCCAGGCAATAAATGAAAGATAGCCTAGGCAATATTTGTATAAGCTCTATTAAAATGCAACGTTGTATTATGAGAGCTCTGCATGATAGCTAGCAGGTTACGGCTCTTATCGTGGGTGTTATTTTGTCGTAGACCTGGTGTAATACTGCAGGTGATGAGTGCTGGGAAAAGGACACCTGTTATACCTTTTAAAGAATATTATACTCACATCCTGTGTCAAATGAAAAGCCAATGTAATGAATACAATCAAAGGGGTTCCAAATGAATTATTAAAGGGTTGTGCAAACATTTAAATATAAACCATATCATCCTTCAGTTTGAATAGTTGGGGATCATTTCTAATAATGAAAACTGAAGATTCCAGTCATTAGTTAAAAATGTAGCATAAATATCATCACTTTCCATTAATAGTTAAAAGAGCCAAGTTTCATGAGCTCTATTAAACAAGGAAGTCTATTATTATTATTATTTTAATCAATAAATCTATTATTAGACAGACAGGATGCAAATACCCCATATTCCATGGCTGTGTTCCCTTCACTGGCTTCCTATAGCTGTGCAAATATTTAAATCTTCTTTTTGATATTTTTTAACACCTGCTTACAAAACCAATGAACACCAATCATGCAGGAGAAAAAGAATTACTTATCTATCCACCCCATGTCCAAACTCACCCTGATGTAGAGCAAAAAAGCACTTCTGCAAGTCATGTCAGATAAGATCCTTTTCCAAATGCATATGTAAATGTTTTCTTGAGAACTAGCAAGTATGTTCTAAGAAGATTGGGCGGTTACAGTGGGGCAAAAAAGTATTGTCAGCCACCAATTGTGCAAGTTCTCCCACTTAAAAAGATGAGAGAGGCCTGTAA
>JAQMYM010000023.1:6426658-6440499 GCA_030014255.1 Parauchenoglanis ngamensis
AGTTGTGTAAATGAGATCTATGTAAGTCGCTCTGGATAAGGGCGTCTGCCAAATGACATAAATGTAAATGTAAATGTTGTCAGTCAACAGGTAAGGACTCAAAATTGCAGAGGACCAGATATTAGTAGCGTGATAGATGATTCTCAGTAGCTGCACTAAAATGCTGTTACACTTGGTACACTTGTATCACTGCAACAATTACCATGCCACTGTAGCAGTGTCATTGGTGGACTACGATGGTGCTGACAAAACGTGATGATATGTATCTATGTGACCTAACATGGTCATAACATTGATGACTAGTAAATGTTAACTATTAGTATAGTACTTCTTCTGATGAAATGACAGTAATTATTTAAGAATGTCACCATCACAATCATATTCAGCAACCACTTTATCCTGATCCTTATCAGGGTCTTGGTGGATGTGGAGCCTGTACCAGAAACACTGGGTGTGGTGGAAACACACACTGGACAGGATGTCAGGACACCACATACACACCTAGGGATAATGTAGAATAAACAATCCAGCTACTGGGAGGTGAAAGGAAACTGGAGAACACCAAAAATCGTAAACAGTGACACCAGCAGCCCATTTGAAGAAAAGCACTCATGCCAGTTTCAGTCTCACCTTGTTCCTCTGTTACAGCATAACGTTCTTCCCTCGCCCGTAGTACAGTGACGTCACTGATTCCCACCTCTGCTGCAGGTACAGCCGTCTCCGGGCGCGCGCAACTTTTGCGTGCAGGATTTCACAAGTAACGCGGAAGTATAAAGTAGCCATAATCTTGTTTATGCCCAAACGCGCTTGAACCGTGGACCGGTGGATATTGCAGATTTTGAAGAAGCAGCAGATCTGAAGCGCAAATTTCAATTAATGATCATCTCGCCTTAAATCTCCGTAAATAGGCTACTGCTACTTCACAATGTCCTTCGAATACGAGGTAAAAAAAAAAAAGTCTTTTTATTTGGTTCATTTTGGGCAGATGCGTTAAGGTTAGCACGTTTGCATACATAGCGCGTGAAAGGTCCATGTCTAGCTCTCTTGTTATTAAAATTACATTACATGACTTTTTCCGCATGTGTGAGGTTTCAGGACTTCAGACATAATAGCTTACTGCCAGACATTGTAGGTGATTCAAACGAGTTTTCTTTGAAAGTGAACGAGGTTGTTCCACCCTGGTGACACATCCATTTCTAAACAATTTGATGTGACATTCTAAAATCATTTTGAGCTTTTCTCTATTGTGTACTGAACTTAATACAACAGCCATAGCCATACACTTAGAAGAAAATATAGTTACCTCTGTGTTTTTTTAAATAGGGATTTTGCTTGTTTTGACAACAAATCGTGGTGGTTGGGGTTTTCATAGAACTTCTGGCACTTGTTCTGGAGGGAATATAACTTTTACTCTTCATAGGTAATTTTGTATGCGCAAAATTTTAACAGGTGATCTGGTTTCGAAATTTACAGTGAAGTTGTTGTTCCACCCTTACAGGAAAATAACACCGGTTTTCACACCCAATTGTGTGTTGTTCATGTGGTTCACAATAGTGCAGTTGTGGCTCAGTGGCTAAGGCTCTGGGTTACAATTCAGAAGGTCAAAGTTCAAGAACTGCCAGGCCTCCATGTTTGGGCCCTTGAGCAAGGCCCTTATCCCTCTTCTCTCATGGCTGACCCTGTGCTTTGCTTCCTAATGAATTGATATTAAAAGAAAATCATTTCACTGTGCTGTAATGTTTATGTGACAAATAAAGTTTTATTCGTCTATGTAACGATGCATTGAAATTGCATGTGAAGTCAAGTTCATGTGACATCATGTGAAATATTATGAAAATGAACAAACCCTTTTTTATCTTTAAATCACATTTGAAAAGAAACGTATAATTGGAGAAGTCATAATGTGGAAAAACAAACAAAAAAGAAAACACATGCACTGCACTATATGTGACTTTTCTGTGAGGTTAACCTCCACCTCCTGTGTTATTAAGAAGAGTATGATCTCTTATTCCTGACTAATGATTAGATGACAATTTAGGGCTGGATACTAAGTGTTGTCATGCTCTTACTGAGAAACAAAATGAAAGCAGACAGACCTGTGCTGTAATCTCACACTGGAACATTTGGTGATCTTGTCCTGAATTGTTTTGAGCTTAAATAAGTGTATTAGATGAGTATGTACAAGACCCAGAAAATTATAAACAGTCTTTTGACAAACTGCCTTTATATGTTGTTTGGTCATTTTCAATGTGAAAATATATACATTTAGGTGTCATAAAGATGACGCTGATGGTTGGTAGAGGTATTGAGGTGTAACAAGAAGACCGGATGAACAGTAATTCAGCGCTGGATATACTGGCTGTATTGAGTGCTTTGTTGCATTATTTCTCTCTCTTTTCCTATATCAAACACACATACAGTACATGCCTCAGAGTCATGTCTGGACCTGTCATTAGGTTAAACCTGTTTGGATAAACAGGGCATTTAGGTATTTGCAGGTTTTATTTTGTAATTTTTTTCTTTATCTTGTATCTATTAAAAAAAGAAACCTGTAGATTTATTTATATTAATCTACTGAGTCATGTCATGATCTCAGTATTGTAACGTTCTGTTCATTTAATTGTGTAGTGATTTTAACAACAGACATTGACAAGGCAGCTTTACAAAAATCCAGATGTAGATTTATATTTAGAGGCCTCCTGAGCAAGTCAGAGGGACAACATGAGGAAGAAACCTTGAGAGAAACAAGACTTGAAAGGGAACACATCCTCTTCCCGGTGACACTGATTAGCAGAGTTCTAAAACATTACAGTACATCATTATAAAGTTAAAACAGTACTGAGTGTATTGAAAAAATAATCTACATGAGCATTTTGAGAATAAGTCCTGTTTATTCTTAGCCCTGATCAAATCTTGTATGTTAATTTGTATAACAGTTCAGGCAGTCATATTAATGTTGCTTAGCAACAGATCAGCAGGAAGGTAATGATTTGCATCAAATTTATGTACAGAATTATATAACAAAGTAGGCTTTAGAATTAACACATGGAGCAGGGTGCAGTGGCAAACATAATAAAGCAGTTAAACTTATTGAGAATGTCTATTTAAGGCACGTTATGTTGACAGCTATGCATAAAGATAGTGAAACTAGCACAGAAACTTGTCACGCGTCGTTGTTTCATTCTAACTTATCTAAGAATTAGATCTGTGCTTTAAGAGGTCATTGGTTATTTTTGTGTTGTTATGCTGTAGGATGACATCAAGCTGAAGGTGATGGGTAATGAAAACATTGAAAATGGCAGTGAGCTTTTAATACCACTGGTAAGACAAAACTCAAACTACTTTCTAGGTGTATGAAATTGCATTCTCATGCTTCGCAAATTAAAGCGCTGTTGAATTATTGGTTTTTCACAAGACTTGTGGTTAGCTATTGTATCATGCAGTCACATAGAATGCCTTACACTGTCACAAGTTCCTCTCAGCACCTTAAACTCACAGATAAACAAAAAATAATAATGACTGTCAGCTATGAATGTCAATGAGTCATGTGAATGAGTTTTGTTTTCTCGTCTGCACTGTTTTCCGTGTTGTTGTTTTTTCCAGCAAAGATCATCTAATACTGCTGATATGCAATCATTTGACTGCATACTTGTAGCACATACAATTGACAGTAAAGATAACCCGAGATCCCAGAAGCAGAAGGCCTATATTGACGAGCTCAAATCGAAAAATCTGAAAGTGACAGTAAGTTCTCAGTCACAGTCTCATGGTGCCCAAGTAACGTTTTAAGCACAGCTTTATGCATTTGTCCTCACTCTGTATTAACAGATAGTCCAACAAGATAACAAGATATTCTATGGTGTCCGTGCCCCAGAAGAAGTCTTCGACAAGTATAAGTACCTACTGAAGGTGTCTGATGCTTGTAACTGGAGTGCTGAATATGGAGATTGTGTCCAAAATACCACAAGGTGAGTACGAAACCTTGTATAGGTCATTTGTTGTATACCACTCGTTTACTTCAAAGTTTGTGTTGATTCATTTAATTTACACAAGCTCATGCTGCATACTGATCCCACTTTGTCCAGGATCAGGACTGTCTATTTCATCATGAACCACACATATATTAGGACAGGAGGTGAGCAAACTGCCTGTCAATTTCCCTTTTTTTGAAATTCTGTAAAATTTCCATTCTGATGCACAAACTGTTGTAATAGCATTGCATTTATTCCCTGCTGGAATCCAAATTGGTGCACTCTTAGAAAAACAGTGTTCTATAAATATTCTTCAGGGGTCCATTAGATAAGGTCATGCTAATCTTTCAGTGTCATTTGAATTTTTTAGTTTTAATATATTTTTTGGAGAGTTCCAGTTTTTACATTAAACCTTAAACACTTTTACATTAAACACTATGCATAAAGCAATTTTATACATTGCTGAAGGACTCGTGAAAGTTTCCAAAATATTTTAGCATTGCTTTTAGAAATATTACTCAAGTCAGTATTTGTTTCTATCCTAACGGGAAAATTTCACTACAGTTGAATGGCCACACTGAAGTATTTCTCATTATTGTGACAATGTCTGTTGTTAAAAGCACTATACAAATAAAATTGAATTGAATTGAATTGAATTTTACAATACTGGCCTCAAACTAGAATCAAAGAACATTATCACAAATCTGACTTGACTAAAGCTAATGCTGCATATACTAATGCTGCACTCTGATTAAATAAGTAGCCGCATCATGAAGTACAAAGAGAATTGGTACTTTTTGTAGGTCTCCTTGTTAATCAGTTGAATTCCTTCTAATCCTTCTGAAAACACCCAGAGGGCCTGAGGGATCTTGTGAAGCAAAACGTGTTCGAGACCTTGTTCTGCCTCCATGTGGTAAAATCTTATTTGTTTGCTTTTTTGTTTTGTTCAGTAACACAGTTCTTTGGTCTGACTGGTTAAGCTCTAAAATATGAAACTTATTATTGATGTGTCTGCTTTTGTAGAGTAAACAACAGGAGATTCTGAAGAGAAAGTGGGCCAACTGGCGGGCCTTAAAATATATGTTCTGCCAGCCTATTGATGATATCAGGTAAGGCCCACTCTGTTGTTCTTTTTAAAGCCCTTTCTCTACCTATACGTTCTATTCAGTAATTGTTTTTTGTGATGTTACTTGTGCTTATATTGCCTTCCAACATTAATGTGTTCTTGCAGAGACTACTTCGGTGAGAAGGTAGCGTTGTATTATCTATGGCTTGGCTGGTACACACGCTTGCTGATTCCTGCTGCCATCATTGGAGTAATTGTGTTCCTTTATGCCCTGGCTTTCTTTGATTCAAACCACCTTATGTGAGTGAGTCAAACTGCTTACTGACATGTGTGTGGTATGTTTGAGTATACATACTGTACATTTTATGCCAAAGTAAATGAACATCTTAGATATTCTACAATCACTATAATTCTAAACTCACTGAAGGGTTAATTATTTCTCTTTGTCTCTAATTTTGTCTCTGATTTGGATCATGTTTTTACATGATTTGTGTGTGTGTTCCAGAAAGGAAGTCTGTGAGTCAAATGTCACCATGTGCCCAATATGTGACAAAAGGTGCCAAGTGTGGAAACTGTCAGACACCTGTTTTTATGCTAAGGTAATAAAACAAGCTAAAAACACTGGTTTTCCTTGATTAGTTTGTTAATCTAATCAACTTTTTGTGTAAAGAAAACACTAATGGTCTGAATGGAATCTGTTCGGTTTTTTTTGTAGTTGAGCCATCTGTTTGACAATGAAGGAACTGTGGCCTTTGCAATGTTTATGGCTGTTTGGGGTATGTATCATTCGCCTGCTGTCTCTTAAACAAATATATCCAAACCATATTTATGCCTAATGGCTTATTGTAATATGTTTGAATTAGCCACTCTGTTTCTGGAGCTGTGGAAGAGGCATCGATCGCTACATGTCTGTAGGTGGAGGGTCTTTGACTGGTGTGAAGATGAGGTGGAGTATTATTTAATTACAAAACATAATGTGTACTTGTACCAGGGCTTTTTTTTCCCCATTTTTCTGGTTAATATGTTACCTTTACCAGAACGTACTAGCAGTTCATACCACAATTAAGTAATTAGCCAAAAGTTGTTCTCATGTATTTGATTAAAGCTGTGTTGGGTCCACAGGAGGAACTGATCCTGGATATTATAAATAGTCCATACTGTAAACCCAAGGAGTATAAACACTCATACATACGGAGCATTCTCGTTCTTCTGCTGTGTACAATGGTGGTAAGACATTCAATTTGCCAAACTGCTCATAGTCCTTTTGTTGATTTTGTTCATGAGAGTGAGTGGATGTGTGTTACTCATTAACGAGCCCCACCTTGCCCTAAACCCTGCAGTCGTTTTCCACATCTGTAAACCTAATAAATGTGACCCCATGGTGCATTAGACTTTGATTCCTCAAGGTGCATGGGAGTAGAAATGGAGCATTTGTGTCACAGCACGGTTACAAACTTAATGTGTCACTAATTGTTCTCCCTGTGCCAGTGTGGGTTTCCTCTGGGCACTCTGGTTGCCTCCCACAGTCCAAAGACATGCAGATTAGGTCAACTGTCTACTCTACATTGTCTATAGGTGTGACTGTGAGTGTGAATGGTTGTCCGTCTCTGTGTTAGCCCTGCGATACATTGATGACCTGCACAAGGTGCATCCCATCTCTTTGCCCAAAGTCAGCTGGGGTTGGCTCCAGCTTCCACACAACCCTGACCGATATAGATAATGCTATATAGATAGCACTATAGATAATGGATGGGTATGTGGAAGTTTATCATTTTTTTCCATTCAAAGAAATATATTCAGTATACTTTTGGCAGTCCCTTTACAGTGACAGAAATCACGCAAGATCATGCCAACAATTTCTAAAGAAGTACATAAGCTACTTATAGCTTGCTCAGTCATAGTGATGTACCTTATGGATCAGTAGCTTACAATCAGCTAATGAAAATTTTTTTCTTCTATACCGGTTGCAACACTAAGTAAATTAAGCTGCATGTATGTTTGAATGGGCCGAGCATATCACAGAGCATTTTAAGATAAAACACCACTGTTGGTTGCCAAATTAAGTTGCCAAATTAAGAGCGCATAGAGGGCATTTGTAACTCCTACGGGTAAGCACTTTTTTTGGAATGTAAAATAAGAACCTTGGAGGTATGCACAGATAAGTGCCATAGGACTTTAAGTGTGCCTCTGGGGTAGGCGGAAGGATGATAACTGACCATCAGCCCTGTGTTGTGTCTTTTTCACTGTGTGTAGCTGGTGGTGATCATAGGCCTAACACATGCTCTGGTGATTTGCCGTGTGGTTTCTGCCATGCTCCTATCTGAGTCCGAGGTGAAGATTGTGAATGATAATGCCAACCTGATTGCAGTGTCTCTGGGAGCAGTGCTGCACTACATCACTATGCAGGTTATGACTCGGGTAAGAATGACCATCTTGAGCCACATTTCAGACTAATTAGATTTTTTTTTGAGCTGGTATTAACATTCATGAACAATGTGATGTTCAGATTTGAATGAAGTCAAATAGGTAAATAAATAAATAGCCTGGGCTGTATATTTCCACATTTGTAGTGTGAACAATAAAGAGTCCCATTATGCCCCTAGCCATCAGACTAAAAATTGATCAAAGTTTGAAGTATGTACACTTCAAGACATGTTTTAAGTAAAATCAAAAGCTGTCATCCAAATGAAAAATCAGGTAAGCACAGGAAAGTATATAAATTGCATGTTACTCCCTACAAACATCAATCAATTTAGCATAAACAAGCCACCTATTCAGCACATATTTTAGAAGTGGGAGGAAACATGGACAGTTCCACAAGCTCAAGATCAAACCAAAACGCTAAAGGACCCTATTGTTGTGACATGGCCACAATCAATTTACTACGTAATCCAAATTCTTAGCTATTCCTAGATCAATTGGTGTTGCCAACCGGGGGTATGAACCTACTTGCAAATAATAAAGTAGTCATAAATACAGGCAACATTTACCTAATTATGGTGTAGTCTACCATGGTTGTTTCATAACAATTTAATGCCTGTGGACTATTGTGACTGTCATAAGACTCTGGTTTCATGACATCACCAGTGTGACTCACACATAGAGATTTAAATGATTTCCCATCGTTCAGTTGAATATATTAAATACTACAAATTGAATGGGAAAAAGTTTTTATTGCCCTCCTAAATATATTTAAACATGCTCATGAAAATCCAAATCATGCCATGTGTTTGAAGAGAAAGTCATCTCACCAGTTGGTTCAGTTCCTGTATTTTTTATCAGATGTGATCTTCACTGTCTTGTTTTTTTTCTCTTTAAAATCTATATCTAAGAGCATGGACATTCAATGGTGTGGTAACTTTTGTTTCTTTGCAGGTGAACAGATTTGTGGCATTCAAGCTGTGCGCTCTAGGTAGGTATAGACAGTTAAGGAATTAGTCATGATTCCTCCACCTGTAATGTGTTCAGTGTTGAACTGCTGTAAATAAAGTCAAATGGCACATAGAAACTAGTTGAACAGGTTTTCTCAGTGAGGGCTACATCTAAGCAGCATGCGTTAAACTTGTTAATGCTGTTAAAGTATTTCTGTACCTATCCTCTCTGTACAATCAAATATAGTTTGACATTTTTATCAAGCACAATATTTTCTTTCCAATTATGAAAAAATCATGAACAGTTTTTTTCTACAAAAAATATTATAGTTTTTTTCCACTATTAAATATTAAGTCTTGCCTGGGACTGAGTGTCTTCCTGTATTGTCTAACAAGTGTGTATGAATAATACCATGCCTTCGTACAAGAAATACAGCTCTTATATTCTAAGCTTTGTGCACATGGCCTTCCCTATTTAATTCACTTACAGGTTTTCATTAGGGTTCCAGTTTGAAGACTGAGACTTGCAAAACAGATTTTGGGTGTATACAATCATTTTTTACTCTGATTTGGATGCATATTTGAGACTTCTGAGAAAGAATGTCATTATTTAAAAGAAAAATCTTAAAAAAATAATGTCTATTAGAGGAAAGAGTGAAGGGTGCCAATAATTTTAGGGTTGACTATATGTATTACTAATCCACCTGGCATTGTGTGTTATTGTGTATTCCTGCAGAAAAGACTCGCTCGCATGCAGCCACAGAGAGGAGCTTCACTGTGAAAATGTTCACCTTCCAGTTCTTCACTCTGTTCTCCTCGCTAATATATGTGGCCTTTTTTCTGGGCAGGTAATGACTAGCCATGCAGATTTGTCTTATATCTGATTTACAGGGTTTTTTTTTCCAGATATGGGATACAGAACTACTATAAAATTTCCAACCAGCAGCTTAAATGTAGGACTATCTTCTGTATTGAAAGTCAGCAGTATGTGTAGTACTAAATGACCACTTATACTTTGCTCAGGATTAATGGCTACCCAGGAAACTATGTGCGAATAGCAGGAAAATGGAGACTGGAGGAGGTAAGATTTACATGTTTACAAATCCCATAATTATACTTTGAAACATAGTACTTAGATTTATAGCTATACCCAACAGACATACATGGATATTATAAATAGTTGTATGTAGCTGATCTCCTGCATCCATTGTGTTATAGTGCCACCCTAGCGGTTGTCTTACTGATCTCTTCATTCAAATGGCAATCATTCTTCTCCTCAAGCAAACCATCAGCAACATATTTGAGTTTGCTGGGCCGTAAGTGATTTGAACTGAACTACAAACTTCCCCACTTTTTAAGGCCACTTTCTATTTAAGGTTGCTTGTTTCCTTCTAGGTGGCTTAAGTTGAAAAGTGTAAAATTAAAGGAAGATCTGGAGAAGTGTGGTAGCTGCAACACGCCAAGATGTAAAGAAGATGGTCCTGGTATTGAGCTCTGTGATGTCTGCAATCTACAAGATTGGCTGAAGAACTACCATCTGAATACTGTCCACACCTTCAGTTTGTTTAATGAGTTCTTAGAAATGGGTAGGTGTGTTTGAACAGAAAACAAAATAAAGTACCCAGAAAAGTTCAAGATGGCATGGCCATCTGTGATAGGGAGCCATGGGAGCAAAATTGACCAAGCACTCTGAGCTGGAGGAATAGCATACTCTCCTATATCAATCACAGTGACACTAGACAATCATGGGCATCTGTGAGCTCACGTATGTGAAAGAGGGCAGATAGCACTTTCCTTGGAGTGGGTTACGCTGCCCGGTGTTGCAGCATGAGTAGCAGTTTAAAAAGATGTGGGTGACTTGCATCACATGTCTCAGGAAACATGAGCCTTCACCCTCCCTGGTTGGTAGTTGTCATATGACAAGGGATAACTGATTGGTGGGTCGGAATTAGGTGACTAAATTATGGGGAAATGGGGAAAAGAAGTTTATAATTAAGTCTGTCCATCATATCATCTTTTCATCCTGAAAATGTCCTAGCTATTAGTTTCTATTAGGTCATGTGTACTGTGCCCCATTTTAGTTCAGCACTGATTTGCCATTCTCCCCTCTCTGTAGTTATCCAGTTCAGTTTCACAACCATCTTTGTAGCGGCTTTTCCCTTGGCTCCGCTTTTTGCCCTCATCAACAACATATTTGAGATCAGACTGGATGCCATTAAAATGTTGTGCATGGAGCGCCGCCTAATACCACAGAAAACGAATGACATTGGTGAGATAGCATGTAATCATTGTAAACGAATACTTAAAATATCAGCAAGGATTTCTAATTTATTCCATCTGCCTGGTTAAATTGCCTATTTTCTGTGTACATGCAGGTGTGTGGACTAGAGTTTTAGAGGCAATTGGTGTGGCAGCTGTCATTGCTAATGGACTTGTCATCGGCATTTCATCTGAATTTGTTCCTCGTTTGGTTTATCGCTATCGTTTTGGACCATGTGCCAACAGGACCTCTATAGACTTGCAGTCAGTATCAGAAATTGGAGGCATCACCCTATATTTATGTCAGGATATGTGCCTTTAATCAAATCAAATCAAATCAAAGCCTTTACAACTTGATGTGTGAAATAAAACCAAATAAGATGTACTAAGCTGTGGCTTGACGTTTAAGTGCTAGAAGAGTCTCTAGAAAATGGTTGAGAACTCTAAAGTAAATTATGTGTGTTCATCAGGTGTATGGAGGGCTACACTAACTACACGCTCACCACTGCATACATGTCTGATCCTTCTGTGCGTGAAGACTTCACCTCTTATCAGATGATGTTGCCGAGTGGAGAAAATATCACTCAGTGCAGGTGAGGATCTGCAAAGCATTTAATTATATTTTGCACAGACCTTCTTTAAAATGGTAAACTTTCTTTAACTCAGACAATGATTGTATACATGGGTGGACACTTTAACAGGAGAATGGAAATGTCTCTGAGGCCCTCTACTGGCTGGCTCCAGTACAATTTTTAACCTTGTTCATTCCCATATTAGTGAATGGAATACAAGCCAAACTTATATTTTTAAGTTAATCTCCACAAATTAAAAAATTTCAGAATAAACAACAGAATGTTCTGTTGTTTTTGCAAGGTCAGTTTATGCTGATAACACCCCCAATATTACAGGCAGATGAGAGATGCTGTCTGACAGGCTGTAATTACTTCACATGCTTTTCCTCCAAATTCTGTACTGGCAGACTCTGACACCAGTTTTGAGTTACTGCGCAAACTCCATTAAGATGATGACTCTTTAATTCAACCAAATTTAGGCTTCCAAACTGCACAGTGGGGAAAAATGGTGCCATGTTGTCCACTCGTGTATAAACAGTTCTTGAACCCAGCTAATAGTTTCAAGTTAGCAGACTGGTTTATGAAAATTATAGTTTTATTATATAGGTTTCAACAATTTTCAATCAGTCAAATTTTATTACTGTTGTAGGAACATTTAACACAATTGTTTTTATAGTAAGTTTTCTTCTAATTGGAAATTTTTGTGAGCAATATTTTAAGAGCAATAAGAACCTGGTAAGAGCATGTAAGGAATAAAATAGGACTAGATATGCAGTTATAAGAAAATTATCAACAATAGGTTGGTGTGGAGGGGTGTCTGATGTGGTCGGGGTTGATTTATTTTTCTGTAAAACATTGCCCCGGAGTGTTTCATTCCTCACAGCAATTTACCAAAGATTAATGAAGTTAATGTTTCCTTAAAGAGAGTAAGATAAAAAATTATAAATTTTTATTTGTTAAATGACAACACATTTTAGTCCATTTTTTCCCTAAACTTTTTACAATCTGTCAAATGAACTAAAGATGGGACGATGGTGAACTAATACCAGTAAAAATAGTGTCAGAGTTGAGGGATAAATGACATCTATCTAATGGAATTAGAAATAAAAATGCTAGCTAAAGAACAATGTACTGAGAAAGGCTTCACTCACATGTATTTGTCATTCTCCAGCTACAAAGCCTACCACTCTGAATTTCACCAACGCATCAACTCAGAGTACTGGTTCATAATAGCAGCCCGTTTCGCTTTTGTCATCTTGTTTGAGGTATGAACGTTATCCCTGTCTATCACATTACATATTAGTATCCATTTATTCTTTTCCTAATCAATTTTTTTTTATCTTACATTTAATAGAAATTTTATATGCTTTTTTTGTTTGTATTTTGCCAGTCTTAAAGAAATAATACACAATATTTGTTGTTAATAATATGAGTTGGGATCATGCTAACTGAGATGCACTATGCTAGTTAATCTCTGATGGCTTGGATTAATAGACCCCTTAGAATTTACTTTCAAATGAAAGAGCCCTTTCTTTAAATTTTAAAATAATCTAGGGCTTGCTCTACTTCTCTTGTTTAGATAAATATATTACATACAGTTACTGTAATTTCTAATATTAGATAAATATTGGGTTAATGCTAGTTGGGATTTCATCATGCTAAGCAAGCCATGCTAGCTTTTTTAAAAAAAAAAAAAAAACATGCGAATTTGCATTGTGAATTTGCAAATCAAAGGAATACTTTTCTGTAAATAATGCAATAGTTCACTATGATCTTCCTCTTCTTCTCAACAGCATGTTTTAGTGGTGTGCAAGTTTATTGTTGCCTGGTTTGTGCCCGATAACCCCATGCGGGTGAAGAACAGCAGGCTGCATGACAAACTGAAGAGGCTGAAAAAGGAATTAAAGTGCGTAACGTATACAGAACTTTGGATTATTATTTTTTGTTCTTCTTTTTGTCATACCTCTGAGTTGCTTTTTTTCCCTTTTACTGTCTTCAGGGAACTGAGTGAACAATATGACAACAGGACCACTGATGTTTAATTAAGGAAGGTCTTTTTGCTGATGGCTGTCTTGAAAAAAATCTGAAGTTCTTACATGTACTGTGTGTGCAGCATGAATGCAAATATGTAAATACTGCCTCAGATGTAAATGATCGAGAGATGAGAGAAATGGATTTCAACTGCGATTTACATTGTGACTGAAGGTTAGAACCATGTTGTTATTATTGTACATTAATTGCATCTCCATTTTATTTTGCTAACCAAGAATCAATTTCATTTCATAGCTCTTTTATACATAGAAAAGATGTGACAACAGAAAATAAGCATGTGACAACTCAAATATTTGTTTTAGTGATAGACTAAAGGATAGTCATTTTCTGGTAAACATTTTCTGGTAAACATTTTTAAAAGTAACCTGCAACAATAAATTTGTCAGGTTTTAGGTGGAATCAGGGAAAGACTCTCTGGAAATATAGTGTAAATTAAAAAAAAGTGTCAGTATAATGTCCATCCATCCATCTATCCATTATCTATACCACTTTATCCGTCTGGGTCGCGGGGGAAGCTGGAGCCAATCCCAGCATCTTCGGGCGAGAGGCG
>JAQMYM010000023.1:6447455-6467239 GCA_030014255.1 Parauchenoglanis ngamensis
GATGCAGTAAAACCAAAACTATATTTGTGCACCCAGTAGGTACCTGTCACAATCAGCAACAACTTTTCAGGAAGCAAGACTTTTCAAAGAAATTGTTGTGCAGTGTAATCAATGATGTGGTGTGATGTAACATGAAGCACAGTTACTGTTTGCACCCTAAAATGCATTATTTTCCTATTAGAGGACATCCCATCATGTTTTATTCCTGTCTCTTTTTTAAATGATTATTTCTTAAAACATGACATACTTTTTATGTGTTTATAGTTACATTTAATGTTGTAGAACATCTGCAAAACATCACTATATAACAGCTACAAAAAAAGAAGAGTTGTTCCCTCACTAGCCTTTCTTTTTGATCCCTCTGAGTAAGTTAAGACAAAACATTTACTTGTCATATTACAGCCAACTGTGAAGTGCAACATCATCTCTCCTGAAGACTTTCATGATTTCAAATGGTTTTTAGTCTGAAACGTGGAGCATCTGCCAAACAAATCCGTTTGTTAATATAGTCGTTCCTATAGAAACTATAACACTAGAATTAATACAGCATAAAAACCAGGCTGCTGTTTTAAAAACTGATCAATCTTCCGATGAACCCAAATTAAGAATTCAGCAGTGGAATAAATAGTACAATATGTATTCAAGACCGCATGGGTAAAACACATGCCTTATTAAAGTGAAATAAAAATTTGTCAAATGTAGTGTAATAAAAATATAGCAATAAATTAAGCTAGAACACTTCAATGTGTCAAGATTCATAAAAGTGAGTGCATAAAGCCGCCTCTTTTAGTTTGTGTTGTGTGTTTGGAGAGGATATTGAAAAAAGTTAATCAGTAACAGGTTACTGGGGAATGAACTTGGTTACATAACTGAGAAAAAAAGCGGGAAAAAAGACTACTGACGGGGACAAAGCCTTGCAGGACGAGCAACAGGGCAAAATAAACAACACTCGTGCAACAGGAGACCATGCAGGAGATGCACTGTCCGTTCTGTGGTCCTGCAATGTCCACAGACCTTTTGGATTTGGGAAAAAAAATCTTTTGTTCAAGCTTAACTGAAGTGATTGGCTCAGTTTTTATATTCAGGCACTCTGAAAGTGTAATATCAGTGTCACCTGCTTGTAGTCTTTATGGAGCTTGCTGTACTGAAACATGTTACACAGCACTGTAGAGGCGGCCTTAGCTGCCTTCACCTTCCCTGGACTGAGACACAGAAGGAAAGCAGAAACATGAGAACCACCCACTGGACAATACACAGGACAATTCATCTAAATAATGAATAAGTCAAATAACACGAGAGTACAGGAGTAGGAATGGAGGAGATAGGCTTGAACAGAAAGCAGCTGGAGGGTAAAATGTGTATTTTAGACAAACTGAAATTGTAACACAAAAGGAAGGTATTTTGTTTCCTGAAAGTTTTTGCATCGTGACCAATTGCTTAAAAACTGCAAACGAAGCACAAGGGACATGAACAGCTTGGCTTTTGTTATGCTAGCGTATAAAAGTGGAGTATATCTGATCTCTTTCAATTTACTGTCATGCTCTTTGATTAAACACCATAACCTGGAACCACAGCCCGGCTTCAATAGGATCCCACTGCATATACAATCACACTTCATTGTAATGCAGAAAAGCTCAAAGTTTTATTGGACTAACCAATTTTGCATCCAGGTCCCATTTGGATACACTGATTGAGTGGATGTCAATGAAGTCATCATGAGTGATCTTTCATTAAAAATGAAATTAATCTTTATGCTTGAAGTTTATTGGACAATAAATTTATTTTTGTACCAACTGGAAGCCCTGTATCATATGTGAAAACTGCCGGTAATTGACATTAATAGGCACATGACCGACAACATTTCAGCATTAAAACCTCTATCTTGGTGAAATGGTGTTCAATGGTGCTACAGTAATTAATTAATATTAATGTACACTATATGGCCAAAAGTATATGGACACCTGGCCATCACACCCGGATGTGGGCCTTTGACAAACTATTGCCACAAAGTTGGAAGCAAACAATTATCTAAAATGTCTTTGTACTCTGTAGCATTATAGTTTGACTTCACTGATACAAACAGGCTTAGGCCAAACATTGAGTGGCCTGCCCAGAGCCCTGACCTCAACCTCACTGTACACCTTTGCCATGAACTGGAACGCTGGATGTGCCCCAAGCCCAACCTCAGTGCCTGACATCACTAATACTCTTGTGGCTGAATGAGCAAATTCTCACAGCCACATGCCAAAATCTCATGGAAAGCCTTCCCAGCAGAGTGGAGGTTATTATAACAGGAAAAGAAGGGGAGGCGGGGGTGTTCTGGAAACTTTTGGCCATAAGTACATACATATTCTGCATATCATAGCCTACATATTGAAAATTATTTGTAAATACTGAGTTTTTAGATTAGCCATTTACTTTTTGTTGGCAATAATATTGAATATATATTGAAATAATTCTTTATTTATCCACTGAAAATAAAACTGTTTAGAGCTGAATTTATCTTTTACAGGTCCAATCTGTTTTTAAAGCTTGTTTTGCTTGCAACCAGTACACATTATGCTGGTAATGCTGGTGAACAGCGATGCTATTTTAACCTGTTATTTTCCTGTTGTTTTTTTCCTCAGCAGGATTGGTAATCACTATGTTTGCTGTGCTTAAATCCATCTGTCTTGTTCAATGCTATTTTTAACCAAAAAGTGACATTTCAGTAGCCTACATATCAGTTTCTTTTTGAGTAGGGTTAGTTCTATAGAAAAAGCAACATTACTAAGCATGAGGTAAATGAAAGACACAAATTGGGATTTGTTTTGTTATAACCAGGGCTTGAAATGAACATTGTAACTGTGTCTCCTTGTTTTCCAAATTTGTAGTTAGTTAGCATATTTACTAGACATGGTAGTATGAATATTACATAATGAATGTACATGTGTGTCCAATCTTTAATCCTAAATGAAACAGTTCCATATTTAAATATATGTACTACATTCCCTCACTGTACTAAGTGTAAACAATTCATTTTTATCTGTTTCATAGTTTTGCCCATAACACAGAAAATTTACAAAACATCAGCTCAGTATCTGGGTCATACAACATATCCACCACTTTTACCTGAATCTTGTGTTTTTGTTTTTCTTGTTTTTTACATAAGCTGCAAAAGGTGCCAGATTTTACCAACAAATAGCCAAGTTTTAATTTCTGTACACATCTAAATATAAACCCATGCCTACCAGAAGAAAACATTAACCTTATTAATCTTATTTCAATCGGAGTGTGTGCTTTAGGACAGACTAGCTTATCTTCTCTACCTGTGGTCATGAGATGTCTTGATTCCAACCAGTTTGGGAACTCCATCAAAGTAAGTCACATCTCTTGCAGCCAGTGAACTTGCCATGACCAGGTTATTGAGAATGCCACAGATGTTGACCACCACATCGCTGGATGGCTCTTTCTGATGCCCATCACTAGGCAGCTTGGGCACCAGGATATTCACCACTTTTGTAGCTACAGTAAAATACAAAAAAAATATCATGTTAGGTGAGTGGTGGTGACAGATGAGGAAGAATTTCCACTGGTAACTAGAAGAGTGAAACAGAATGAATGGGGAGGCAATAAATTGCAGCCAGACAGAAAGTATGGGTGGAGACACTTAACAAGAATGAGACAAGTGGGACCTTGGGAAAAATACCACAGAATTAAGACATGATAAGACAGAAAGGGGAGAGAGAGCATGATGTGGAGTTGTAAAAGATGGAGTTCTGTGGAAAAAGTCCTCATTATGTTTGAGTAAGAATGAGAAAGGGCAGGATTTAAAATCCCAGAATGGCTTAATTTGATGTGGTTCTTCTATGTTTGTGCAATTCAAAATTTCCAGCATATGGTTTTGAGTAAAAAAAAAAAAAAAAGAAAGAAAAAGAAAAGAAAAGAAAAGACAAAAGCCAGTTTGGCTGTTTAGGCACAGAATTGTGTAATAAGCACATAGCAGAACTCTGAGTAAAACCCCCAAAATTTCATGAAAAAAAATAGTAAAAAGAGAGAGAAAGAGAGAGAGAAAGAGAACGAGGACAAAACCAGGCTGGTCGCATAATTGTAAAAAAGGAAAGATTGTGTAGCATATTTTGCTTTGTACAATAAAAGGTTATTTCCCATGTTTAAGAAAAGGAAAAAGAACAAGATTTACAAAGACAACTTTTATGATTCCTTTGAATATCTTTGTTGCAAGCAAGTGAATCCGAGCTAAGCAAAATCAGCTATCTTAATCTCCTCAGGAATTTAGCACTTCCACTGGTGCCTGGCACTGACCCATATCTGCTTTGTCCTTGGAGTGCCGGGACAGATTCCTCAACAGGCCGGTGAGGGAACGCAGCTCAGCGTCGGTTGGGGTTCTCAACTGATCCAGAATCACAGGTAGCATCCGCTCCTGTTCCAGAGCTACACAACTCAACACCGACGCCCACTGAGAGACAGAGACAGAGATTGAGACATGAGAGGCAAGATCAGAAAGAGAGAAATCTTATTTGGGTAATTAGGGTAACTTTCTCAGAGGAAGAAGAAAACAGATAATGTAGATCTAGAGAAAGAAGTGAAAGAAAGGATAAACTGAGATAGGCCATAAGAATAACAGAAGTAAATTGCATGGAAGGAGGAGGACGACAAAAAATGTGTTTTGGGGTGTAGGGAAAGCAGGTAATACTTATGTTTTGACCACTTTCAGGCCAAAGTTTCCCTTAACAATTTCATACACTTTGTAATGCATCTGTAATGCAAAACATACTCACACATTTTCCATAAATATTAACAACTATTCTATGATAACACAAATTTCTTTACAGTTTACACAAAATGGTGCAAAAGAAATATCTGGTGAATGGCACGTCTGCCTTGACGTTCATGAAGGAGCTCAGAGGAGACTGGGCAGACTGGACACTAGTTCAGGTTAACAGGAAGACTATGCTAACTCTGTATGACTGTGGTGAGCAGAAAAGCATCTCAGGGCCTGTCCTTTGTTATTTTATTATTTATTATACTTTTATTATTCCCATTAGAGGCTATTAGTTGCATTTGTTGTTGCAGAGTTAAAGAGTCACAGGGGGACATTGGTAGCATGGTAACTGGTGTTTTATAGAAAAATCTCAAACAGTGGTTAACGGTCAGTTTTTTATATCGGTGCTTAAAAATAGAAGAGCAAGCACTTAAATACTCACTCACCATTTTCCAGTGACTTTTAATGTCATATTAATGACAAATCCAACAAAGATGTAGCAAAGAGAGCAAAAGCTAGATTCAAAATTCCAGAATGAAACGTAGCTACACAATGCAGCTGTGTGCAGTTATGCATGGATCAGGCTACAGGATATATTTGTCTTTCATGATAGTCACCTTGTCCAATTTGGCAATCATAATGCCATAAATTCTTGCCATGTTTTGGTCAGGAGACTGGAAACACTACAAGTTTGAGCCCAACCAGTCATCATTTGCATTCTTGTGTATCGTCGGAGAGGAGGGTCAAGAAATTGTCAATCATGGCTACAGGAGGAATGTCAAGGAACATGTTGTAGAAGTTGTGAAACAAGGTGAGAAAATACAAAAAAATCTGACATTCTAGACTTTTTTGTTGGGGTGTTGTGGGTCATCCCAGATGCCACGTTATTTTCTTTGATTATATCACACTACAAGGCCTGCTGGCCGTTCCTGACGTTCATATTTGGGCCCGATACTGGAAATTTCAGTCACGACAAATTTGTATCAAAATCAGGCTGAATTCATGCAGTCTGATCCCGGCGTTACAGCAGAGACTTGGTTTGGCTTGTTAACGAGCTACGAGATGATGAGCACAATGGTGCTATTATAATGAAATTTGAGGCTTTGAAAGCTGATCTGTTTAAGCAGTGTGCAGAGCTGAGTGTGAGGCACAAGAGCTAAACAAACTAAAGGACTAGAGTGGTGCTGGATCATTTTCTTTACTTAGAGATGAAGCCATGGCTAATTCCCACTGGAGCCATTATCAGCATGTAGTTGAGCAGCATTGGGTATAATGTAGGAAACTGTTAACCAAAGTGAAATAATAATAAAAAAAAGTTCATATATTAACTCTTGGATGCCACTGGAAAACACGTTAATTATAAAGATAATATAATACATAAGTTGTTCAGGGTTGATTTTTCATATAAATATGACAGATTAGAGTGTTAAGTAGTAACAGTGAAGTGCAGGAGTGAATTCACAGAGATCACAATATATTTCAGAGATTGTGGATAAGCTGAGGAATGATGTCTGACCCGGGCTTCCCCTGCTGTGATGTTTTGTAAGGCTCCAGCTGCAGCCTCACGGGTAGTGTTGTTCATGTCGTAGTTTTGCAGTACTTGGTTATATAGCCCAACTATCTGAGGATGCCAAAGCCACTCAGCACCCTTTGGTACTCGAGCTACCTCGGACAACGTGGCTAGCTCATGGTTCCTCTTCTGCAAAGCAGAAACAACCATGACTTTTTGAAAATTTTGAAAACATGAAAATTTTTAATTAAAGCATTAAAGTATTTGTATATACTTATTATATAAATGAGCATATTCACACAAGGAAAAAGGTAATGTTTCATTATTCAACATTTGTATTTTTCATTTGTTTTTTTTTTTCACATAGCTATCACTCACATTCTTTGTCTTCTTGCTCTGTGGAGTGAAGCAGCTGATGGTGTCTCTGCGTTGGGTGTCCTGAGCTCGTGTGGGACCCTCTAAACGCTGCTGCACTGATGTGGGGATCTCAGAATACAACTGGTAGGACAGGTTTCTCAGGACACACACACAGTTCTCAACACCCTGCATTATGCATATGACCCACAGAAAAAGAGTTTGAAAGGCCTTGACTTTATTTTTTACAATGAATTCGATTTTATTTTTTACAACTTTATTTTTTTAAATGCCTTGACTTTGTTTTTTACTTGAGTTTGATAATGGATATCCTTTTTCTTCTTCTTGTTAGGTCACATTAGTTACATTCTTGAGAGACTTGCTTTCTCTTAGAGACTGCAACTCAGGCACATTGAACACGTTAGTCATACACTCGGATTCTAAAAGCTGACCTTGTCCTCAGTCTTGCCCTCCTCCAGAGAGTTCTGTATGTATCCAACAAGACAGTCCACAAGACCACGAGTGTCTCTCATCTGCTGCCTGGTCCTCCCATTCACCGAGCTCATGTTTCTACCGAGGGGAGGGAAGAAATCAGGATACTGTATATGCAATACTTTCAGTAAATTCTTTGACTATGCAAAGTACAAAGGTTGCTGTGTTTGCAAGTAATGCAATTCAGGTACCTAACTGTATATGAACTGAAATCATCAACATGGTTTGCTATGTATGCACATGTATGCAGATGTGAAATATTGTCTATTTATGTGGGTTTTTTATACATTTACACACACACACACACACACACACACACCCACCCACCAGTGCTTTATCAGCCGTGCAAGCAAAGTGCTCCAGGCTGTTTGAGGTGTGGATGTCCTGTTTCTCTGTAAATTTTGTGTCCTACATCTAAAATTATTACACTGCAGTTGCTTCCTGGATTCTTCGACAGGTTTATACACAGTGAATCCCAAAAAGTGTAGTAAAAATGTCTCGTGAAAATGCAACTCAAGGGAAAAATAGAATTTTAGAAATATTTATTTCAATTTCAAAATTTCCTAATATTGCTTAGTCCCCCTTTTGCTTTATATAAAACCCGATGATCCATGTTAGATCGGTTATAGATAGATAGATAATAATGTTTTTAAAAATATGCCAAAGAAATGTGTGTCTTTTCTGTTACTTCATTTTAAACATTGGACGATGAATTATGCACCATTTCTAACTATTATCAGTTAGAACTTTAGACTGAATTATTTCCTTACAATGTAGTCCCTGTAATCACCTCCATAAAACAATAGCGATGTTAAGATAGGGGTTTATTGGATAAAAGGAGGATGCAAACATTTTCACTCAGCTGTACGTTGTGTTTGCGTGTGTACCTAAGACATCCTGTAGTGTTGTAGAATATGTCCCTTTCAGACTGGCTCTGCTGAATAACTCCAGAGTCTCCACCTCCTGAGAGAGGAATCAGCACTCGCTCAGTCAGCTCGGCTAGACTCTCCCTTGCCAACTTCTCCTTCAAACTGTCCTTAGATGACAAGTTCCACAAAATACCTATAGAAAGAAAAGAAAAGCTAAATCCCATATTAAAAGAACTACTTTTGCACATTACATTTATGTAAAACAACAGCAACAACAATGTACTGTAATTGTGCTGTATTCTTGCGATATCTATTTCAAATCATGGTAACCTTTATGGCAGTAAGTGGACTTTCACATATAACAGATAACAGACCGGGCCATAAAATTTCACTAAATCACCTGGCAACCGAGAACAGAGAAGCAAAGAATTTCAAGCCCTGTTTATTGTGTGTGTGGGTGGAAAAAGGGGGGTTAAGCAGGCACAAAGGAGATCTATGGAAGGGAAATGGCCACAAGTCCCTCAAGATTTCAGAGCTGGAACAAGTCCAGAGAACAGGCTGACCATTTTCAATCTCTGCCTTTCTTTCTCACTGTGACTCTCTCACCGCTGACTTTCTCAGAATACACTCTGAGCTCTACTTACAATTCACCTGCGGTTAATTGCCAAAACTAAAAACATAAAATCACTCTGTAGTTGTTAGACCTTTTTCAGTACACCATTTAAGTATTCCAATTCATTCTCAATTTAATTGACAACATTTATACTTAACAGAATCCAGTATCTGCACTATGGCGATTTGTCAGAAGTGACTGATAATGTATAACGACAGTGAAAGCTTAAGTAAAAATTCATGAAGGCATGCATGTCAGAAATCTTAACAGAAAATGACTTAGCAAGTGAAAATATCTTGAATATAGTTAAACCTATCTAGTAGTTCCTACTATACGATTACAATAAACCAAATAATATTATTGAACCTATTTTTAGATATTTGTTAATAACTTCTTAAGAAACGGCTTGAAATATAATCTAAAAGCATGAAATTGTCTTCTGTCGGCAGCTCTTTTTTCTAGTCTTAAGCATTTATTTCTAGAAAAAAGCAAAATCATGTGCCAATAGAAAAAGAACATGTCAAGCTTGAAATTAGAAACAGCATCTGAAAACAGTCTAAATAATCTTATCTTTGATTTATAATAATCAAATAATAAGAAATATTACACAAATTTGCCGATATTGGAGATATTTTCACTTTCTAAGATATAGGTTTTTGCAACATGTTATACCTGTAACGTTCTTGCGAAGTTCATCATCTAGCTCTTTCAATGCGGAGACCAATTTGCTGATACCTCCAGTCTCGATAAGCGCCGTCTTGTTTTCCATGTTCTCGTAGATGAGGTTGCGTGTAGCTCCTGTAGCGTACCGTTGCACTTCCTGGTTCTCACTGCTGTATAACTGCACTAGTGCGGGGATCCCCTTCAGATTTCGTACCTTTGTATGTGTGAAAGTGTACAGAGATGCTTAAAATTGAGTTGTTTATGTTTTTCAAATTTGTGTAAGCCTAAATTTAGTCAGACACATAAGTGTTCTGCCAGTGTCTATTGTACTTCAAAATGCCTACTTTAGCACTGTTGGACACCTGAAGTGAAGCGCAGCCTAACATGTCAACCAAAGTGCCAAACAGCTGCGGCTTAAAAAGATGAAAAGAAAAGTTTTGGCCGGATTTTGCTATCATGTGCTCTCAGGCACGATATGTTTTCCACACTCAGGGCCTCTGGATTACAATTACAGACACACAGAATGTATCCCATGCATTTGGTTTGAGTCTGAAGCTAAACAATAGAACATATGTTTAAAAATTAAGGCTTACACAAATTCTAGGAAGGAAGGTCTTGTAAGGTCAAGAAAAACAATCTGTGTATATAATAATATTTAAAGGAAAGTTCCTTTGTTTTTTTCCAAAAAGCATTAAAAAATTATACATCATGACATTTTACAATAACTGTAGATTTCTAATTAGATTAGATAACATACCTAAAAGGAAATTTGTTATTAAAGGTGTAATAGTCAGTATTTTCATTTCTTGCTTCGTATAAATAATTTTGGAAATTTATGTCGAAATGCTAAAAATAATAATAGCCATTGTCTCCGAAAAAGTGTATTATACAGCTGAAAAAAAGACCTGCCTTCTGGTCTGGAATATTTGTTTGTAATTGGACTGGCCTCTTGTCAGTCATTTTATAGACACGCCCCTAACACCCATTCCACAACCTTATAAATCATATAAGGAGAGGTTAAATGTTCATAGGGTTGTAACTTGGACATTCAACTGTTTGGAAGTCACTTGTGTTTGAAAGTGATGTCATGACAGTCCTTGCAAATGATTACTCCAGTTAGCATGCTAACTCTAGTTGAACCACAATAAGTTTTTGGGGGCAGAGATTTGTGTACACAGATGGCAATGGGGATGAGCCCAATGACTAAAAAAAGCATTCAAATCTTATTCAGCTCCACCCATTTAACCAATTATGAGCTATTTTTCACAAATTGTACCTAATGTAACTTTAAAGTATTGCTTCTTCTCAGTTTGTTTAGTGAGAGAGATGAAGTTTCATGCCCATGAAACTAGAGATAATGCAACAATAATCACCAGTTTGTCTGATATGGATCACTTCCTTTCACTTTTACACAGCTGGAGAAAGAGGTAGTTTGTCCGGTTGCTTGATGCTTTTTGTACGGGTTTCTTACTGATGTCTAGAGTTACAATTAACACATTCTAATCATTTTAACATATGTTTAAAACAAATACTACTTTTAAAAAATATGTTCTAATGAGAATGATTTTGTGTTTGAAGAAAAGTAAATATTATCTCCAGTTGCATGAGTGAAAATTTGTATTTATTGTGTTATCTATTTTATATGACAATTTTTTGTATGTTCTTGTGAAAAATTCCATTCAATGTATCTCATCAGATGATGCTGTGAAATATGGAGAAATATGATATTTAATGTATTAACACAAAGGCTGTATTGTAGCTCTAAAAGAGGTATCCGCATCAATATGGATCTTGTATATCATGGGAAAGTGTCTGTTGGTTTAATAACTGCATGTTGTGATTTTGTATAATACGAATTTGTTTACCAGTTCCTTGGCATCATTGCTATGGTAACACTGATGCTGAATGTAGGCGGCTCCAAGCATATGCATGGCAACATCTGCTGAGCTGAGATAACTGACTGCAGTTGACATGTCCAGGCTGTGGATTCTGACCGTGGGACAAACACAGGAAGAGCAGGAAAAATATCATGGAAAAGATCATGAGTATATCAACTGTCCAGTTTCCATTATTCCATTATTTTAACATTCAAGGGTCAAATAAGTATGTAGCTATTAATAACATGACAACAACATGATGTGGAAAGTTATATGGCTATTACATGAACAGTTTGATCAAAGAGACGATAAAACTGAAAAAGTGTATCTACTCATGAAATTTGCACTATGCCAGTTGGAATACTGAATGTTTTCTTTATTGGCAAGTTACCATATAACTATTACAAATAATTATAATTATGCTAGAAGCCATAGGGCCTCACCCTCCAGAAATGTCCCTGCCATTGGTCACTGTATCACACACATCCACCCCTCGGCCCACGCTCTTCAGGCTGTGCACTGATCCTGCTCGTCTTATCATACTAGGATACTGCCCTCCAGCCATCATGGTGCTGCCCCCAGCGGATGCCTGCTGCCACTGAATAGTGCTGTTGCCCATCCTCTGGTGCTGCAGCTGTCGGTTATTCATGCGCATCAGGGTGCGGTGGGCTGGGCCTTTGGAAGAATACTGATGAGCAAGCTCTGCCTCCTTCCATCCTCGGCCAACACCATCATGCACTAGCGTACCACTGAGGCTGCGTCTCATAGGCGACACAATGGGCAACGGGCTATGGCCATGGTAGGAGCGATGCTCAGAAGAGGTCATACCCTCCTGAGTTACCCAGTTGCCACTGGGAGAAGGCTGCCCTTGCAGTAATTGCAAACCTGCCTCCTGATCCACACGATTTACCTGGCTAATATGATGCCCTCCATTGTAGGTGTCATCATAATATCTGTATGGGTTGCCCACAACAGCAGGCACGGGGGTGCCAATGCTGACTTTGCGCTGCGTGCCCATTTCCACAGCTGAGCGTGAGGAGAACTCTCCAACAACCTGATGCAAACGTGGGTTCTAGAGCAAGACCGAGAGTGTTATAACGATGACAATAGACAATGAATATTTAAAGGAATACTCCTAACATTTTGAACTTAATCTCTATCTACATCTGTAGCACATTTGTGATTACCACATACAAAAACAATTCAACAAGTTTCCCCGTGATGAAAAAAGACCAAACTACAAGTTCATTTGAAACTTATTTACATTGTAATTCTAACAACAGTTTGTGAGTTGTTTCATAAAGGTTTTATTATGGGAAAGTCATACTTTAGTGATACAATGTTAGGAATTTCTCATTAAATCAAGATCAAAATTGGCATACTTAAGACTAGTTTTTTCTGATGGAAGAATTTGTGGTCAGTTTCCACCCTACCATGTGTGGACACCAGAAAACCTTCAGGTTCTTTTTATTATATTTCGTCATTGTTGAAAATTTGGATAAAACATTCTGTCATGTTTGATTCAACCTAAGAGCTTTACTTTTAAAATGTGACAGATCTAGTTGTGAATTCACATTAAAATTGTATTGACTTTAAAAGATTATTGGCAACACCTGACCTTAGAAGTGACTTTTCTCAGTACTAGGAAACAATTCAAGTGAACATGTGTCAATGGACTTTAGGTGAAAAATCCTTTAATACTCCAAAGAAAAAAGACACACAGAGTATTTAAAAGTTGCTGGTGCATACCTGCATATTGCTTAAAAGCCATTAGCACCCATACCTATGTACATACTTTTCATACTTATACCTCGTACCTATGCCCAAATGCACTAGTAAGTATGTATGTAAACTTGATAGCTTTAGATTAACAAGAATAAAACTTATGTGTGGTGAAAACATTTGTAGTCTCTGTTTATGTTTATGATTTATCTTGCAATAGCACACACTTGGCCCCCTTCCCTTATTTTCTGCTATCACAGCCTTCTCTTGGCCGTTCAATTCATGAGGTCATGGATTGGGAATGTTCCGCATGCTCCCTGAGCGCTACATGTGAAGGAGCTATACTTCATCTTCTAAACATGGTTTTGGCAGAAGAACGTCAAATATTACACCAACATGTTGCAGCGTTGTAGCCACAAAGTGTGTCAATATGAAGTTTGTCATGAGGATAACAAATGGTAAATTAATCTTTTACACTATGGCATGTGTTTGAATAGAAGTTGGTTTGCTTTTCAGACAGTTTTTGCCAAATGAATATGAAATAGAGAGTCCACGCTAAACATTCCTTCTTAGACTTTTATTGTATATCTTTTTAAAAGGTCAACATTGACACATGACATCAATTTCCCCCTCTACCTTAATACTGAAACTTTTATTGGTAAAACCGTGTTTTGCTATAATATGATTGATAAGTGCTGTTCTGCTAAGCAAAATCTATGTAGAAATGCTTGCGCATATAAACGTGCATATAAGAGTGTATTGTTGGGATGTAGCACTTACTGTTATTCTGCTGCCATTGTACACAAGTGTCTTAGAGTTGATTCCAGTCCCATGGCTGTTGTACCTCTTCATGGATATGCCACTATAATCTAAAAAAATTTTAAAAAAATTAATTATATAGTACTTATACATTCCAACTTGATGGGTTTTTTTGCCAACCAACTCTGAATAACACATGAACCAAAAGGACACTAAATACGCCTTCATTAAGTCACTGCAGTCATTCAAACAGATCAGGTTTTCAACTTAACCCAAATGTCTCTACATTCCTCTCTGCTGTGAGAGGTCAAAACTACGTCCACATTCTTTAACTACGAACATGACAGCAGAGATAAGACACCACAAAGCTAAAGGGATTTTAGAGATGGGTTTGGAGAACAGGTCTGCTAACATCTTAACAAAAGTTCAACAAAAGGACTCATATTACAGACAGAAGATTGAAAAAATTTATCTTGATTACTGTTGTTCACTCTTATTTGTCACTTTCTGTCTCCATATCTCTTTGTTTTACACGTCCACACACATCTCCACACCCACACACACACTTTCTCTCTTACTCCTAACTCAACCAGAAAAACATTTCTGAGGTTGACTGGGTTTCAGAAAAGATGAAGTCAACTATGAAGAAATGAAAGCTTGTAAGGAGGATTACTTATCAGACTTGTTTGCTTCAGAAGCTATAGCGACAATCACATTTTTACAAATATAACATTCATTCTCAACAGCACAAATCTACAATAATATAATAATATTAAACTGTTCTTTCTTTTATTAGATCTACATTCAGTGCTATATTGAGCCTTTAAAACTTGAATCCAGGTTCTAGATTACAAGATTACAAGAATGAGCCAGACTGTCAAAGGACAGTATACTACGATTCAAAGCCAAAAAATATTTAAAATACCTTTTTTAAATATTCAAATAAGACTACAATAAATTACCAATAGACATTATTTTATCGTAATCATGAAATCACACACACACACACACACACACACACACATATAAAACACATTTCTGTTTGAACTGATTCATGTCCATGTTTATTTTTTCCTTTTTCTTTTCTGTTTGTCTCTGGGTTTGTTTATGGATTTGGTTATGTGTTTTTATTTCTTTGTAATAGATGGAATAATTAAATGACACGTATGGTTATACCAATCTTTATGTAATTTCTATTAAAAAAAAACAAAGAAGAATTCAGAATAACATTCTGTGGTACAATCTGCCAACACAATATAATTCTTATGCAAGCATGCAAGACATTATCATTGTACGCCACAAAGAAAAGTGGATTGTTTATAAAACACTAAAGTACACGATACATCTGGAGGCTATAAAAACGAAAGAAAACTGTGTGACAGCTAAGAATATATAAGCATCTCTATGCATTCAGTAATCTACCTAAGCTAGAAGGCTTTGCCACCTGAGGGCCTAAACAATTTACTCTTATTGGGGATTAATAAATTCCAAATGTTTGTAGTCTAAAACTTAAATTATGTTTTTAGGAAAAGTGTACAGGAATAGTGTATCAACAGAAGAAGAAAAATCCACATTTTGTGTCAGTCTTATGTTGGTAGTAACTTGTTAGCTGAAGACTGGAAAAAGTCTAGTTTTGGTGAGCCTGTGCACACTAGCCTTAAATTCCTATTCCTGGCTGACAGAAGTGGAACCCGAAGTGGTTTTCTGCCATTATATCCCACATGCCTCAAGGTTTGGTGTGTTGTGTGTTCTGAGATGCTTTCCTGCTCACCACGGTTGTAAAGAGTTGTTATCTGCGTTACTATAGTTACTAACTACACGAGCATATATTTGTTAAAGTTTATATTTAAACATTAATTATACACTATATGATCAATAATTATTTGTCATTGTTAAATGTTTTGTCAAAGCAGATGCATAATTACTAGTTAAATTAAACTGGCTTTGTTTCATTATCATGACTTCATATTTATGAGCTATATGTGAATACAGACTTTTAATCACAAATGTGTGGGCTTTTTTTCCACCTACACAGAAAGGGGAATAAGTTATTTGTGTCTATCTAGACACATGTAAACATGTCTGTTTTAATCCATCAATGCGGATAATTCAACACTGGTGGTCATTCCTGAGAAGTAGTGTTTAAAGTTTTTTAAGAAATCAAACTTTTTGTTTGCTTCTCAACTGCAGTTCAGGTTTTCATGTCAAGTTTCCCAAGAGCGTGAATCTGACTCTAATCTAAAAACCTAATTTAGTCTGTTCTCTAATCTAATACTACATGTCACTGAGAGAAATATGAACAAAACCATTTTCAGAACGCTTTAAAGTAAACATTATGCCTTATAAATTTTCTCTTTTTTTAAACAGATACATTTCAATTTTTTTTGTTTCCCAGAGAATTGAACTGTGAATTAACCAAAAATACCCAGAGATCCAAATAATTGTTTGAGGAGAATGTGCAGTGACAAGTACATATTTTTCATTTTTGTGGATATGCTGTTGTTGATCCAAAAGGTTTGTGTATTTTGCGTAAATTTTCATTCTGTGGCTATAACATAATCCTAAGCAGTGTTGTACAGTGCAAACATCCTGCTGTTATTTCCTCGGATCAGCTTAATTGTATTAGGGTTTGATACTACTATTGTTGCACTGATGCTTTAATGCTGAACGAAAATCTCATCTGTATAGTGATTTAATTATCAAAGAGCATTCGGTGGAAGAACAATGGGACTTGTATTAGAAACAGCTAACCTTGACACAAATAAAGTGAACGGGTTACTGATAGATCTTTACTTTTTTATTAAATGATCAGCCCTCAGGGCAAGGACCTAAGCTTCTTGTGAGTCTAATCAGAGTTAGATTTCTACTGAAAGCAGAACATCTGGTCTTCTTCAAAAAGCCTTGGCGTGACCAAGGCACTGAGATCTGAAGGTTACGAACTGCTTGTCCCCTCTGTTTCCCAGTCCTTTCATTAAAGTGAAAGCCTTTCAGTCTAGAAATATACAAGCATTATGTGGGAGTGTGTCAGTCACTCCAATTCTTAAGACAGAGCTGGAATATTTCAAATACAATTCATGCGCTGAGTTAATCGCATATAGTAATTACGCAACAACATTGTGACTATGAATGGTATTTAAAACAGTGGCGAGTAAATGCAACTTGCTTACTAGTGATTTTTGACAATTTAACAACGTTTCACACTCCGTTACACTTGATCGCTGTTTGCAAGCATCCATATGCTTGATTACTGTCAAACCCCTTTTCAACTCAGTAACATCCTGAGTCCTTTTGTTCATGAACCGGAAATTCCTTACTGTAATTTCAAAAGGAGCAATCAAAAAGAGCCTAGCTCTACTCATGAGCAACGCAATAAGGGAGGCTATTGTCTGCCAGCTGTACTGCTAAAGCTGGGAATGCCATTATAAATCCTACTGACAGCTAAATAATGAAGCGGATGCAATTTTTTCCAGCATCGTATTAAAGTAACAGTAGCCTGATAAATGTTAAGGAGTATTACACCAAGCCTTGCTGTATCTGTCAACTATTTCACACAGTGTTTATTCAAAGTTGAAGAAGTTCAACACCCCACAGCTTTCTCGCTCAATCAGCAGTCTAAAAACAGCAGTGAGTTACTGATAACAGAGCACGAATAATGAGTCAGGAATGTCTCCAACACAGGAGTCACTGATTCAAGAGGAGTGACCACTGAACAGGTCATTCTGAGGCTGTCTGTGACAGACTGTGACTAAACGTTCAGTCAAAGTAAGAGTGCTAGTTAAAGTAACACACAAGTGTTTATGACCTGATGTCTAACCACTGTGTCTGTGTATGTGCAGTTATCACAAACAAGAATTTCCCAATACTGACAAATGAACCAGAAATAATAACATAATAGTAGTCTAAGAGCAGCTGCGGAATTACAAAATTTGCAACTATTTAAAGTAAACCTAAAACTACTGAGACAGACATGACAGAATAACCAAAGCTCCTTATGTTTTTCCCAAGCATTTGTTTTTACCTTGTGCTACATCGGTAAGAAATAACCACAAAACTTTCAATTTAAAAAAGTCGCCACGTTCTGCACCGCCACGTAGGTAGCTTTCACACTTTCTAACTTTTGCATTTCCGTTCTTATGGAAACAAATGCTCGTGTTGTTTCTGGTCAATTCCCGTCTCCACCCCATCGTGTCATTGCTCTGTTACCTAATTGTGTTCACTTGTTCTGTGTTACTACTTGATTGGTCTGTATACGGTATGAATACCCTGCTATTTCTCTGTAGCACCAAGCAGTCTTGTCAGGCATTACAGTATATAATAATGCATTACTTATCATGCATTATTACATAATTGACTGTAAGTCAAAATCTTGTGTCAAATTTCCGTTTTGACCATGGTTCCCATTTCACTTTTCTAGTTCCTTGATTTTCTGGTTTTGACCTTGGTTCCCATTCTACATTTCTGATTATAGACTATCTACATTTCTGGTTATAGTGTCACCCCACTAAGTGTTGTGATTTTTGAATTCTCTTTAACAACACTCATATCAAGTTTACACACTTGCATCCTGTCTCACACTGCCTATATCACTCCTGCTGTATAACGCTTGTCCTCTTTCCTGTTCTTGTCTTGCCAAGGAGTTGAGGAAATGTATTGAAGACTCTAAGTATAGCTCTCTAGTCCTTTGTTTCTTTGTAACTTTGCTCTTGTTAAATCTACACAATAAAAGGAATGTTAGTTGACGCACAGCTTCTTCTATCTTTCTTATGTTTCAACTTCTCAACATTCTTATGTTTTACTTATTCTCATGACTATTGACTCTCATTAGAACACACGCATGCAGAAACTGAGCTTAAAATTTTTTTTTTACATTTTTTGAATTGCCAACATCTTGTATTACAGTGCAGGATGGAAAGATACTTGTTCTGGAGTTGTATGATGTATACTGGTCAATGCCCAAACTGACTGAAGCATCTTCATGAAAGCCCTAACTGCAGAATTATGCCAGTAGAGATGTAACTACTGCTGACTATTCATTATCCTTCCTTTGATGCTGTGTGGTCACTAAGCAAACACAGACACAGCTGCAGAGCCCTCTCTAAAGAAATGAGTAATAGGCTTATCCACGCAGCTCCCGGAACCAAAAGAGTGCCAACACTTGAACGAAGATGAGGTGGCATCAGGCATGAGTTAAAAGCAAAAGCTTAGGAGTTTTTGGTCTTAGCCATCATGCTATTGTAACGCTATTGTACCTGAATGGTACAGTATGGTTCAGCCATAATTTTTCTTCTTCTAACCGAATTGAAACTTACATTTTTACAGTTTAACATCTACAACCACCACTTTCCAGCATTCGAACCAACTTTAGAGCGCCATTCAGAACCTAAATTAACCTGGACTAAATCTTTTTATTAACCACTTTGCTGGGGACAAGCCTATGTTTTTATCCAACATATTTAAATCAAACAACATTTCCACAAGTCAGTGGATCCCCAGGACCTCTATCTGAACCCAGACCTGAGATCTAAGGTTGAGATCTAGGCCTCACTGCTCTTACAGGCTGAAAAGCTCTGGATGTAAATCCACATGGCATGCAGCTGAATTCTAAAGAGCTGCCACACTGGTTCACAAAGTATACAATGCTATGTGGGTTTTATCCCTAACACGGGACACAGTTGCTCCTGGCGGTTGAGATAATTCCCAGAAATGCAGGCCTAATGGGTACGGAAATCCTACAGGCAACACTCCCAGGAATGGGAGACACTTCAATAGAGTGTTGTAGATCGCTGGGGCTGTTAACACAGATGAGAAGATAAGCTGGCTGGTTCGCATGCCATTGCCAGAATAAACTACTGCTATTACTCATATAGGTCTTTGGTGCACAGGCACATAAGGAACGTCCTTCAGTCCAAAAAATCATGACGTCCTTCAGTCCAAAAAATGAAGCAGGCATATTGAGGCCACCTTTAGGCATCATTTTCTGCCATTACTAGAGTTAAAATTCAGCCTTGAGAAATCTTGGACTCATTAGAGTGCATGGCACCAACCAATACTGATTTACATTTACATTTATGTCATTTGGCAGACGCCCCTTATCCAGAGCGACTTACATACATCTCATTTATACAACTGAGCAGTTGAGGGTTAAGGGCCTTGCTCAAGGGCC